>JAADVT010001054.1:0-10627 GCA_023335895.1 Pythium rishiriense
GTCTGGGTGGACCCACCAATTCCCTCAGTGTCGCATGGTTGATGCTCGCCTCGCTCGTCGTCCAACTTGCCGGACTAGCGCCCAGTTGGATATGGGCAACACCTCACGAATCGGTATGCCCAAGCCGTTTTTTCACTAGAGATATTTCCACTCGTGGCGCTGAATTTTTTCGTCGAAGAATCAGCTCATCCAGGCGATTGACTGCATGCATCTCACCGAGTTTAACACAGGGTTTAGCGTTAAACAGTGAACCTCTGAGCATGCTCTATCTATGCGAAAAATTTTGTTGTTGGTATCGTCCGCCCTCCATGCCCCTCGTCACCCAGCTGTCTCAAACATACACTACTTCGAAGAATCAACCTTTTATGTGGAGGTAGGGGGACGGAGATAATATCTCTCCTGTTCGAAGAAGTTGGAGGGAGGAGAGAGAGATTATCTCTCTCCCCCCTTCGCTCCAAAAAAATTTGCTTCGCCACTCTTCCGATATGCTTCGCCACTCTTCCGATAACTCACCAAAGAAACAGTGAGAGCTTGATGTGAGGCAAATCAGCCTCGCGCCAAGGTCTGGGTCCGCACCCACGGATCTAGAGTTCGTTGGTACACGTGTGCAAGGGACGATGTGCTGGCCCGCGTGCAGCACAGACTAGGGAGACAAAGTGGCTCGAACAAAACACACGTTCAGTTTTGATCTTTCTCTTCCCTGCGATCAAAGGCAGTATCACCGGTGGTCTGGGAACCGAGCGACAGACTTCCCTCGTCATACCATTCCACACACTCCTATGCCATGGGCGCAACGCAAAGCTCACTCCAACATTCCGTGAGGCCGGCGCAAACCCCATCCCAAGCTCTTCTGTGTGACGGCGAGCTACCACAAAGCGAGGCCTGGGAGCTTGCGACCGCGTGGGCGTGCCACCTCAAGCGTGTGGGCACTCGTGTATCCCTCGAAATTGACTGCAGCGACCAAGCGCCACGCAGTGTCGTAGACTCGTACGCGTGGGTGCGATTTGAACTGCCCTACACCGCCCGCGAATCCTCGTCCGATGAAATCGAAAAGGCACGGGCCGCTGCAGTGGTTGTGCGTGCGACTGTGCGGGCGTGGAGCACGCTTGCGCGCTGTCGGGGCTACAGCCCGCAACAAAATCCAGCCTTCTGGAAGCGCGTGTTCTGCGAGCTACTGTCCAAGAAAGCGACTCTGCAAGGGCCGCTTAAGGGGAGACAAACGACATGTGTGCGAGACTCGGTCGCGTTCTTCGATGGGGCCGGCCTCGAGTTCCCACGGGTCGTTGTGGCCATGTCCGGAAGCGTGTTTGCCGAGCAGATCGAGGTTGTGCTGAAGTCGTTGTGTGAAACTCCTGCTGATGACTTGTACGGGGCATGTGATCAAGTACAAGCCGCACTCACACATACTCTCTCTCGTCTTCAACAATTCAAAGACCCGTTAGACGCCAGAACCCAGGAGATTGAATTGTGTGTATCACTCCCATCGTCTATCTTCGCTCGAAACACTGCGCGGTTCTCTGCGATCGTCCAAGCCATCAACACTGTCGCCGCTGACACCACACAGAGACACAACGTGATCCGAAGTAGTGACTGCGCTTTCCAAATCCGTCAGCTGCGCCTCGAAGGACTCGTTAAACTCGACGACGATAATGACGCGCTCGGGTTCTCCTCGTTCATCGACGGCTTGTCTATCACTGTAACCCAGCGTATCTTGTCTTCGAATTTCGGTGGTGCCTCTCCGGCTGTGGTTGCTGCAGTGATACGATCCGTCCTTGGCTTGAACAAGAAAAAGACTGGGCGCGCGAAGGCGACGGCACTCGCATTTCAGTACGATCGCCTGCCCGACACGATCTTCCACGCACTGTTCTCTGCGCTCCCATTCGCCTCGTCGGTCCACTCGGTGAGCCTGAGTGTACGGAGCGAGATCAGGCCGTTTCATATGCGTGAACTACCGTGGATCGCGTACGCCATCTTCCATCCGCGCTCGCAACAATCCTCATGGCGGCATCTCGATCTGCGAGATCTCATGATGTCATCAGAGGTTGAGCATGTACTGGCTGCTATGGCGAGAGGCAATAATCTGCTCGCGCTCCTTTCGGGCGAAAAGCCGACCAGCGACGCTTACGTCAGCGCGATTCTCAAATGCGACACTGTCGTTTACACGAGACCGAATGAAGTTGCCCCACCAATGGTCGCGCTGTCTGGTTATGGCCAGTTGGAGGTGGACGTGTGTGATGTGTCTTCGACTTCGAGTCCATCGACTTGGAACGAGTGGGTAGCCGTGGTTGTACCAGCTCACGGTCTCGGCTGGGTTCGTTCGAGCTCCGTCGAGAGCTCTCGAGCCCAAGAGCCTTCGACGGCGCAACTCACCGGACTTCGTCTTGCGCGCTCGACGGAGTACACAAGTGCTGACACAACAGGACGTCAGAACTGCCACGAGTCACTCGCTCCGTTAGTGCACAAGCTACGAGAACACCTAGAGTATCTCGACATTGCAGCGTTCGGGGCAATCGAGCAATCTGAAGCGCAGCGCCTTCTCGCGAAATGTCCAAAACTGAGGGTGCTGAAAGCCGAGGCGACCGAAGCGTTGATTTCGACGATGTATAGAACAAAACTCTGCGAGCTCGCTCTTCAAATCCCAGCTCGTGACGTAACTGGGGCTTTCGAGCGACTTTCGACTGGATGCAACCACCAACTCAAGGCGTTGCGCCTTCTCACCTCGGATCCGACGTCTTTCGAACGGAATAAGAGAGAGCTTGCGCAGCTCATCGCCCAGTCAACCAACCTAAAGTATCTACACTGGCAGCTGCATGGACTCGTTGGGCAAGCACAAGCACAGGTGCCCGTATCATACGAGCAAAGGTGTCAGCTCTCAGCGAGTGCGGTCCACACCCTCCCTAAGCCACGCGCCACGAATTTGTTGTTTGCACAAGATTCCTTCAGTGTATCATGCGCTGTAGCCGTCTTGAGCGTCACAGCCCACAAGCGGCGGCAACTAGACGACGGTAACGTTCACACCGTCAGCGCAATGGCCCGGTTACCTGTGGATGTCTTACGGAACATCTTCCTGTTCGCGACGAGTCCCGTGCGACGCACGATTTGTATAGAAACTGCTTAGGGGAACTCAAAATATCGTGGATTCAAATTGAGTCTGGTAGTCGCGATGAACGTACTCGAACAGCATCAGTCTTTGGCGGTCACTGTCACCTGTCGCATGAAACCTGTCCAAAACGATAAGAAGAGCCAATCGTTTTTGATGAGAGTGTGATCTTTTGGGCGCGAACGAGATTTGAGCTCTGCGGCCCGCACAACTTGCCTTTTTTGTCGCACGGTCCACGGTCCCTCTTGTTCTGGAGGTGGGACGCCAACTGTACAAGCCAGTGGCAATGTACAGTAGGGTAGAGAATAAGAATTCTTCAAGGTATTCATCTGTCTACAACGCTGCAAAGCAGGACTGAACTTCCACACCTCGACTCGCAAGACGTGTCGCTTTGGATGTGCACTCTCCCCGGCCTAGCGATCCAGTTGACATCTACGGCAGCGCTAACTCTCTCCCCATACAAAACTGGAGGCCGCATGGCGACAGGGATCATGACGGAGCGGCCCCAAGGAGTGGAGACTTGGTTGAGGGGAGTGGGTGCGTGATAGCGTGGGTCCACCGCTTGAGCAGGTCACCACAAGCACCCACACCACGCTTATACACTTGTGCAGAGCGGTGACACACGCGTGCACAGTGTTCATGATGCCGACGTTGTAGCAACCAACCACCAACGCACGCACACACACCGGCCACACGTGAGCGAAACACGTGAGCGCTTTCGCGCAAGTGTAGCCATTTTATGGTTTTATCTTCATTTCCGCCAATCATGCTAGTCTCTTTCAATTTTCCACCAATCCACAGCCATATCGACCCGCTGGAATAAGAAACCTGTCCTGTCAGACAGGTCGGCTTGGCAGTTGCCCTCTCGTTTCCGCGCACGTTCCACAGAACAAAAACCGCCAGCTGCCACGGGCCGGTTGTTATCTATGGAAGGGACCGCATCAAGATATGGAAACCCCGCTTTCTTCCATAGATGCGAGGGACAGGGGGGATTGCTTCCATGGAGCGGACGGAAGAAGCGCCGGCGCGCCGGCTCCTCCTCCTCCTCCTCCCTGGCCTCTCCTCCCGCGGGCCAAACCTCTGTTCAGCCGCTGCCCACACAGAGATTCCCGCTTCGCTTCGTCCGGCATGTCGTCCGCCCGGCGCTTGAACGTCCACGCGCCGCCGGGCGCGCAGCCGCGTGGGTCCGTGCGTCGCGGCTCGCTGCCCGTGGGCTCGCTCACCGGCGGCTCGGCCATGTCGACGTGGAAAATCCCGGGCACGAACCAGCGGCCCCACGCGCAGGACGACTCGGCCGCGTCCTACGCGTCGTTCCGGCCGCCACTCCAGCACGCGCCGGTTCGCGCGCACGACGCCATGAAGTTTATCCACCGGTCGGGCGCCGGGTCCTCCCAGTACCCGCCGGGCGTGCACAAGGTCGTGCCGCCGACCACGGGCTTTGACGTCAAGGCCGCGGCGCGCCACCCGCATGCGGAAACCGTGCGCCTGCCCGAGGGCACGCTCCACGTGTGGGTCTACCAGGCGCGCCACCTCGTGTTCCGCCGGCTCTTTGAGACCATGTACGAGCGCCACGGGCTGCGGCTCCGCGTGTACGCCGGCTCGCGCACGACGCAGGACGTCGGCGAGATCTACGAGACGCGCCGCAACTATGGCGGCAACATGGCCAACCCGCGCTGGCGCCGCGACCAGGACGACGCGCGCGACGACGCGCACGGCCACTTCAGCATCCCGCTCGCGCGCGCCTCGCTGCGCACCGAGACCGAGCTCACGGTCGAGATCGTGTGCGGCATCCTCGTGGTCGCGCACACCAAGATCTCGCTGCCGGCGCTGTTCCTCGGCAGCTTTGGCACGACCATCGAGAGCCTCGCGGCCCACAACGTGCAGTTCCGCCCGCATTGGTTCCCGCTCGCCGGCGAGGACGCCGGGCTCATCGAGATGGCGCTCGAGTTTATCCCCACGCGGATCGTCAAGGAGCAGCAAGAACAGCAACGGCAGGCGTCGCCCCACGGACAGCCCGCGGCGCACCATGGCAGCAACAACAACCAGCCAGAGAGCGAATACGACGATGAGGACCATGACGAATCGGTCGTGTACGACCAACAGCGCACCTACCGCCCCGAGCACGACCAGTATAACCAGGAGCAGCACCAGTACCAGGAGCAGTACCTGCAGCCGCCCCCGCGTCCGCAGTACGCGAGTCTGCGTAGCCGCTCGTCGCCCGACGACTACTTCGAGCACGCCAAGACGACGGACCGCCAGCGGGCACGCGACTACGAAGCACTCGAGCGCCACGAGCAGCTGCGGCGCCAGCGCTTCGAGATGCTTGAGGACGCCCACGAGACGCGACCGCAGGAGCGCGCGCGCAGCGCGACGACCGCGTCGTCGTCGTCGTCGTCGTCGGCTCGGTCGACGCGCTTTGTGCTGCCTCGCCGCCACAGTATTTCAGATGTGGACGAACAAGAGGACTCACCCTACCACCACCATCATCACCACCACCACCACCACCACATCATCATGCAGCAGCCGCAATACGACTTTGAAGGCCAGTACTACGAAGAGGGCGAGGTTGTGATCATGGATTCGTACGACGAGAGCTCGCCACCGCCAAGTGAGTTTTCGGGCTACGAGCTCCACGACAGCCGATACGACGAGCCGAACGTCGCCGAACCCCGCCACATCGAACCACAGTACGAGACGAGGTCGTCCCTCGGCTCCGACTACTACGACGACGTGTCCATGTCAGCGTCCTCGTCGTCGTGGGCCTCGGCTTCCACACTGAATGACCCGTCACAGGAGAACCTCCAGAACAAGCAGCTGTGGGATCTCTACCGGTATGGTATCTCGGACGAAGCGCCGGAGGAGATCGACACGAGCCGTCGCGGGGCCGAGTCGATTGACTCGTCACTGCGGGACTCAGCCGTGTCCATGTATTCGGTCACGTCGTCAATGGTGAGCCGCAAGATGAGCACCATGTCACAGGCGTCGAACTATTCCATAGCGTTTTCTGACGCTTCAGAGGCATCGATGCTCAGCCGCGAAGCCAGCACGTGCGCGAGCGAGATCCTTACGTACAACGACCGCATCCAGCGCATGGAGGAGGCCATCAGAATGGCGCGAGAGCGCCGCCAAGGCGAGGAGGCAGCAGCATCGACTGAGCGACTGCAACAGGGCCAGCAACAGCCACAACCGCCGCAACAACAGCAACAATCTGTCAACGCTCAGCAAACCACGTGGAAAAGACCTCAAGCGCCCGCCCCGATCTCGACGACTGCGCCCGCCCGTCCGCCAGCATCACTAACAGCCTTTGGCTGGGAGCGCCCGACCCCGTCGTTGGCGTCTCCTGCAACTTCAGAGCCTGTGATGCTCGAAAACCGCAAGGGCGTCGTGCTGTTCGACATGGATCACATTCCTGTCAAGGGGCAGTCTGGCCAGACCGACCCGGCGTTGGAAGCGTACCGTGCGAAAATGCTTGCTCGACGCCGATCGCTTCCAATCCACATGCTCTCGGGTGGCGGGGGAGCTGGTGGCCTCGGCATCGGTGCGGTGCGTGGGTTGGCTCATGGTGGTCGCGGCAACGCGACCCCGCCGCATTTGTCTCGCGAAGTGAGTGCACCGGCAGGACGAGCGTCGCTGACACGCCCCGAACCGGCGTGGCCCGTTCCACAAGGCCGCGCACAGCCCAAGTACGACCCACACGCACGCGAGCCTGCTCGAGCGGGCAACAACCAGCAGAACACTGCCGGCGAACGCGCCCACGCGAGAGCGGTCGACTCGCCGCTTGCGCATGTGCCGTTCAACAAGTCCCAGGAGGAGCCCGCGCGGTCGAGCCGGTCGAACGAGAGTGAGCGCAACAGCACGAGCAGCATCGACCTTCCTGGCCCGCCGGGGCTGCGCCGCAAACGCAGCTCATCTCTTCACTCCATCAGCGATCTGCTTCGCGACCAATCTTTCCGCATCCACAACATCGCCGTGTCCCCGTCGCCCAGCTCGAAGTCCCCCGTGTCACACATGGCTCGTGCGCCGTCGCGACAGTCGATCTCGGACCACAGCGCCGGGCGAACGAGCTTGGGTAGTGGAGAACGCAAGCTGAGCAAGGCGAGCAGTTACGCCAGCAGCGACGCAAGCTCCACCGGACAACAGGTTGTCCCAGCGAGCAATGCGCCAAGCGCCGCCACGGCTCCGCGGGTGCGCCGCAATTCGAAAGGCAGCGGCAACGTGATCCAAGTTAACGGCATCGCGCTGGGCATCGGCAAGTTCATCAACGTTGGCAACGTGCCGGGTGTGATCCGTTACATTGGGCCCACGATGTTCGCGCCTGGCCAGTGGATCGGCATCGAGCTCGTCGACAAGAAGGGCAAGCACAACGGCACGGTCCAGAACGTGCAGTATTTTGAGTGCGCGCCCGAGCATGGCATCTTCATCCGTGCTGAGCGGCTCGACATCTCCACGTAGAGTCTGTAGTGACGTGTTCTCCGCCTTCGTGCGTAGTTGTACATGTAAGAAAAAACAATAAGGACCTCGATATCAGGACCCGGTTGGGCGTGTTGATACGCCGTATCTCCGCTCTGTTCGCGTTCGGCATCCGATCTGCTTCTCCGCGTACTACGTAGTACGCTGCTGACCTGTTTGGCGTCGCCGACCTCGTGAGGATACACACTGGATACGGAGTTGGAGGGTCGAGGTCCACACGTTGCCGGTGATGGGGAGTGCTTTGAGTCGAGTAAATCGCGTGTGACGAGACACCACTGTCGACGCAGGACTCGTGCGCAGCAAGGAACAGACAGAGAGCGGGCACGGCGGCACACAATGGAGTTTTGAGTGGGTCCCTCGGGAAACAACAGACGACCTTGGTCCATTTCTTATCAATCATTTGATGGCGTGGGCTTCATGCTGAATGTTGCCTGACCAGAGCGACCCTGACGACTGCAGAGAAAGTGGCGCCGGCCGCGAGCCCGCGTCAAAGACGCATCACGCGCGCCACCGTTCACTCACACGCACGAGTCGAGTCGGATCTAATGATACGGGATGCTGGGAGGAGATGACGCTTAGTAGTCCGAGCCGCCGCCGCCGAACATGTCCGTGGCGCCGCCAATGTCCTGTACAAAGCAAAGACAAAAAGCGCAAAGGTATCCGTCAGTCCTCATGGCGCTGGGGTCTCATGCATCGCTGACGGGGATCAACGTACGGCCTCCTCCTCCTCGGCCTCGGCCTCCTCCTCGACGGCGGCCTCAGCGGCACCGCCCGCGGCGGCGCCACCGGCAACAGCCGCGCCGGCGGCCGGGCCGCCCGACGAGATCAGGTCGATGATCTTGTTGCCCTTGCCGAGCAGGCCGGCGAAGAGCGCGGGCCAGTACGGCTCGACCTCGTTGCCCGAGGCCTTGATCACGGTGGCGATGGCATCCGAGGTGATCTCGGCCTCGCCGTCGAAGAGGACAAGCGTCGCGTACGAGACGCAGAGTTCGTCGTGCTGTTCCTTGGTGATCGCCATGGTGGACCCGGTCGGTTGTTGAGTTCCTCTGCTTTTTTGCGTCAAAGTGGGCCCATACTCGCCGCCCGGTCATTCAAGCGGAGCCAACTGCAGTCCGCCCCAATGCCCAGAGCCAGTGGTTGGCTGGCAGCGGAACGCATGACGGGGTGCATTTTCAATCAATCAGAACCCGAGGGAGTTGTTAAGGCGGTGTTTTTTACGAACAGCACGAGTATTTACGAACCAACCGGGGGGTAGGGGAATGGATACGAACAGTACCACGCCAGCAGCGTGTTTCTAACGGATTCGGAGCAGAGTGATGGTCTTCAATGTTTCCCCCACCGCGCATTTCCCCCCAGAGCAGAAACGGAGAGAGGCAAGATGGACCTCGGGGGTCGTGTCGTCGGCGACCACAGCGCGCGCGATGCGTCGATGCATACTCACACTGAGATATATCCTCCCCACGCGCGTCATGATGGCGACCACACGCGTGTTGGCACCGAACTGGCTCCTGACGCAGCCAGCGACACGGACCGAGAGCCCAGTAGTCCGCCTCCAACGGAGCAGGTACGCGCCACGGCGCAGATCTCAATGGATCGGTAGCCGCAGCATGAACGTGTTGGAATGTAGATCCACGATCCGCGAAGTCCCACACATGAGAGCGATCGCTGGGCAGGTGAGGGGGACGATTGCCCTCACTTTTGGTGGGCGATCTAACGTTGAAACTGCCTGGGAAAGATCGGGATGGTGTCCGCGAGGTAGAAGTGGTCGAGCAACTACGAGTTTTACGCTGGATTGTGTTGTCGGAGAATTCTAAAGCGATAGGGCCGATTCGTCCGACGCATGGGTACTCCCTCAGGTGCTGGCGCATACTCGCAACATGTTTGAGGTAACGGCGAATCAACTACGCGGCATCGAAGATCGACTGGAGGGCGTCGCGATCGAAGGCGGTGATCTCGAGTCGTTACTCCAGTTCATGGAAGAGATCCTCGCTCGGTACCAGTTTATCACCGTGAGTCTCGACCGATTCGACGGCCTGCTTGGCGCTGTCGGGGCTTACAACCATCAACCTGGTAATGGATACGGCGGATTACTCGCAGTTGAAGACCACTTCATGGAGCTCGAAAATCGATTCCAAGCAATTGAAACTCGTATCAACGCTATCGTGCACCACTTCCAAGGAACACAAGAAATGGATTCTGCCGAAAGCCGCGTTCGAGTGATCACTGCACACATCGGAGCTGCAGTTATGAGCAGCCCTCAACTTCGTGGCAAAAGACGACACGGACTCGAGCGAATGCAGTCCAATATTACCACGTATCGCCACTGACTTAGTTGTGTGCTTCCTAAAGTTCTGAAAACATTTAGAGTTACCAAAAGTAACCTAAAGGAGCTGTGCAAGGTATCCTCCTTCCCGCGCCAACTCACGGAACACGCCGCTCTCGCGCTTCGCCAACGCCCGCGGCGTGTCAAACTCCGCCACACGACCGTCGCCCAACACCAAAATACGATCCGACTCCAATACCGTCGCCAATCGATGCGCGATCGTCAGCACCGTCGCGTCCACAAACTCGCGCTGGATCATCACCTGCAGCTTCTGCTCCGTCTTCACATCGATCGACGCCGTCGCCTCGTCCATCACCACCACACGGGACTTGCGCAACAACGCACGCGCCAAGCACAGCATCTGACGCTCACCCACGCTAAAGTTCTCGCCGTTCTCGCTCAGCTCGTGCTGCAGCTTGCCGTCGAGCGCACTGATCGTGATCTTCATGCCGATCTTCTCGAACGCGAGCCAGATCGCGTCGTCGTCATACTCATCGAACGGATCCATGTACGCGCGCAACGGACCCTTGAACAGCACAGGGACCTGTGGGAGGATCGACATGTGGGAGCGGAGCGTCTGTAGGTTTACCGTGGAGATATCGACACCGTCTAGTGTGATACGGCCAGACACGAGCTCGTTGATGCGGAAGATGGCCATGGTGAGACTGGATTTGCCAGCGCCAGTACGGCCAACAATGCCGATCTTCTCGTTGTGTTGGATCTCGAAGGAGAGA
>JAADVT010001055.1:0-10595 GCA_023335895.1 Pythium rishiriense
AAGCAGGACAAGAAGCAGGCCCAGCAGCAGGAGCAGAAGCCCGCGCCGGAGAAGAAGGGCGGCAAGGCCCAGGAGCAGAAGCAGGCTGCTCCGGCGCCGGCCCCGGCCAAGGAGGACAACAAGAAGGGCGGCAAGAAGGGCGGCAAGAAGTAACTTCGCCAATATATCACCCATTTGCATCCTTTTTTCCTCCAAACCCATCTACCAACTAACCTTGAGCTGCTTCGCCTGTCCATTTTGTTGCCCTTCCATGCTGTTTCATCACAACTAGACTCATCCGAGAACCGTGTGGGTTGCGTTTCATTTCAGTGTTTTGTTTCGTTTACTGTTTGTGTCTGTGGTGCGTCGCGCACATTCAGCTCGTGGGGCGTCGTGGGGCCTGGGGATCTATTACTGTGAGGGTCGGTGCGGGTCGGTGCGCTTACTGCTTCTGCTCGGCCGCGTGCTTCTTGAGCTTGGCGTCGAGCTTGACGAGCATGTCCTCGACCATGGCGTCGAGGTCGTAGTCGTGCTGCCAGTCCCAGTCGGCGCGCGCACGCGAGTCGTCGAGCGTGCGCGGCCAGGTCGCGGCGATCTGCTGGCGGAAGTCGGGCTTGTAGGTCATCTCGAAGCCCGGGATGTGCTTCTTGATGGACGCGGCGATCTGCTCGGGCGTGAACGACACGGCCGTGACGTTGTACGTGCGCTGCTTGAGCTTGGTCTCGTCGGCCTGCATGAGCGCGAGCGAGGCCTTGAGGCAGTCGGGCATGTACATCATGGGCAGCATGGCGTCCTTCTCCAAAAAGCACTCGTACTTGCTATGCTTGAGCGCCTCGTAGAAGATCTCGACCGCGTAGTCCGTGGTGCCGCCGCCGGGCCAGGCCTCGGACGAGATGATGCCCGGGTACCGCAGCGAGCGGAAGTCGACGCCAAACTTGTCGTGGTAGTACTCGCCCAGGAGCTCGAGGTGGACCTTGGTGATGCCATAGCTACACGATTCAGAGCAAAAGGCGTCAGCATCCCCCAAGCACCACAAAAACCGCCCTTGCTCAGCACGGGTGGTCCGCGCGCGTTGAAGTGTATGCGCGAACACGTGACGGGCAAGTGAGCTCCTCGGCGATTGGAGAGATCGAAAACTCAGATGTGCCACCGGCTGCTTGGGGGACCCCAGCGGCGGAACAAGCGACGAGACGACGCGGCTGTCACAGGAAAACTCGTGCGGCCCCCGCGACGGTCGGCGGACGCCTCCCCGGTCGGTCCGGCTCGATCTCGACTGTCGCGGGCGCGCACGCATGCAGGCTCTTCGTATCTCTCGCTGTCGGTCCGTCCCCATGTCCGCCGTTGACTGCCTCGTCTATGCCGATCGCCGTCGGAGATCCGTCGATGCCGGGAAACGATCGGTCGATGGGCGTCTCGACCACAAGGAACGCGCGCGGAACCCACCAGAGCAGAGATGACAGAGAAGAGAGAGAGGACTACGTACATGGTGGTCGGGCGCATGATGGTCTCGTCCGGGGTCATGTCTTGCGGGGTCGACGGCCCAAAGACCGCGATGGTCGAGGGCGAAAAGACCTTGAGGTTGTTCTGGCGCGCGATCTCGAGCACGTTCTCGATGCCGCGCGAGTTGACCTTGAGAGCGAGCTGCGGGTTCTTCTCGCCGAGCGCCGAGAGCAGCGAGGCCATGTGCACGATCGTGTCGATGCCGTTCTCGAGCACGATCCGCGCGAGCGAGTCGCGGTCCTGGACGTCGCAGTACACGAACGGGCCCTTTTCCTTCTTGCCCGTGGTCTTGATGTCCGAGTTCACGACGGCCTGCTCGCCGAAAATCTCGCGCAGGTACGGCACGAGCTCCATGCCTGGGTAGTCAGTCACCAAGGCCACAGCGTTAGCGCCTTTCTCTCTGTGGGTCATAAATTAATCATCCATACGCACCGATCTGGCCCGTGCCACCCGTGATGAGGATGCGGCGGCCCTGGTTGAACGGGTCGAAGCCGCCCGTGTAGGTGCTCTTGGCACGCGCCGCGGCCGGCGCCTCGGTCGAGGCCGTGGCGAAGCCCCGCGAAGCGCCGAGAGCGCGGCGCAGCAGCGACGTCCGCGAGAGCATCGTGGAGGAGATAGCGGAGACCGTGGTGGGGATGGGAGGAGGAGGAGGGAGGAGGAGCGGCGTGTGTGTGTGTGGCACGCGGCGCGTTGGCGAGTGAGAATGTCCTTGGGGGAGGATGACGTCGGGCCTGGCAGGCACAGCGCACAGGTGGCAGTGCCAGTGGCAGTGCCACCGTGACGGCACAGCGGAAGGCAACCGACCGCGGCAGCCAATCAGCCGAGCGGATCACGAATCTGCAGACGAATTGGATGAACTGTGGGATGAAATGTCATAAGATACATACAGCCAGAGCAACAAATGCTGAAATTCAACCGGGTTTAAGAGAGCGCGAGAACACCACACTTGACGTTTGTATGGTCCCGAGCCTCAACATCGCACACGCTTGTTTTGGAGAACGAGGGCCAAATTCCACCTTGTTTCGATAAATGAGTTCAATACGAAATTATCAAAACAAGGTGCGCACGAAAGGACACTTTCCGGGTTTAACAGAAAACCAAGCCATTCGGTCGCCTTTTTCCAGAAGATCCCATTTGGATACATTCGCTCCCCCCCAGCCATGGCGACGCCGTCGTGTTCCTCCGCTTCTTCTACGACCGATGCTGATGCCGTGGCACGTACGTTCGTGCTGCAGCACCTGGGCGACACGCTCGCGCCGTTCCCTCCGGCCGTGCGGGACGCGCTGGTCGACCAGTTTGTCGCCGACTTCCACGCGCCACTGACGACCCAACTCGAAAGCGTGGTGCGCAAGCGGCTCACGGACGACGAAGTGCGTCACCTGCTGTTCGCGCCGACGCCCGAGCAGTTTCGGTTCTATGCGCCGTTGCTCTCGCTGCGCCAGGGCGCCACGGAGGACCCCTCGAGCTGGCCGGCGGTCGTGCGGAAGCGGTTCCTCACGCTGTTTTACCTCAAGCACGCGCGCAACTGGCCGCTCGTGGTCGAGTTTGTGCTCCAGGACGGGCTCCAGATCCTCGCGGATCTGTTTATCCACGAGGACCTCCAGGTGCGCGGCCAGGCCATCGACTCGTTTGTCCAAATCACGAGCAACCCGACCGCGTTCGAGTGGTTCGACGCGCCCGTCGGGTACCAGGCGCGCGCGCTCCACGCGCAAATGGTCGCGCTGGCCGCGCCCGAGGCGGGCTTTCTCCGGAATATCGTCGCCAACGTCCGCATGTACGACGTGCCCGACGACCAGACCGACGACTCGGCCACCCAGCGGCTGCCCGGCGGCACGGCCGTGCTGTTGCAGCTGCTCGCGTTTTTCCTCAGTTGGGTGCGCAAGCTGTACACGCGCAACGAGCTACGGCTGAGTCGTGAGCTGCTCACACTATTACGCGACTGGGGCCAGCGCACGCACAGCGAGAACGAGGACGAGGTGCGCTTGGCACAGCAAGTGTATGAGGATTTTAGTCGCTGGCCGGCCATCGAGGACGAGTGCGGTGAAAAACAGGCAGAATGCAGCTACAAGGATCCATCGACTGCGACAACGGCGGCAAGCTCGTCGTACATTGCCCTCCCAAGTGGCAAAGACGTGAGCGCAGCGAGCGACGTCTTCTGCCGAGCAAAAGTCAATGAATTGATGCGCCAGGCTGAGCGGGACGGGGACGACGACGCCCTGGAGCACGCGCTCGCGCTGTGCTCCGCGGCCATTGACGCCGGTCTTACCTGTGTAGACGCGCTGCTCGGTCGCGCTCAAGTGCGGCTCCAGCGGATCCAGCGTGACCACACAACAGCACGGGCTACTGCGAGTGTTACCGAGGCCGCGCAGCAGTGTCTCGACGATTGT
The DNA here is from genome assembly GCA_023335895.1 of Pythium rishiriense. NCBI lineage: Eukaryota > Oomycota > Peronosporomycetes > Pythiales > Pythiaceae > Pythium > Pythium rishiriense. The sequence goes on from JAADVT010001055.1 coordinate 3,867, forward strand.
CGCGCCGTGTTGGAGCGAGAGCCCGGGCGCATGGCCGCGTGGACGTGTCGGCTGATCCTGCTTGAGACCTTGGAGATGTGCCAGCAAGGTCAAGACTTGCTCGATGCCTGGCACGCGCGTCGTGAGGCTGGCGACGTGGCCGCCTATCTAACGCCCGACGACGTCGCGTACCTGACCGAACGACGCGCATTCTTTGACGAAAAGGCCCACGAGGCACGGCAGCGTGCGAGCGCGGACGCCGTGGGCTCACGCGAGCCCATCTCGCGCGCGGCGAAGCAGCAGCTCGTGTACGAACAGCTCCTCCAGCGCACCGAGAGACAACGCAGCGCCCAAAGAGACCATGTTCAACGTCCCTTCAACGACCCACAAAGCGCGGCGGTGCGACCAGCCGCTCGACGCGACGCCAACGACGACGGGCTCGCTATCTCACCACCGTCACAGCCGTCCGCCACGCCACGAGACGTGCTCGCGCGCTTCCGCTCAGCGGCTACCTCAGCCACGACCAAGGCCACGACCAAGACCCACCATCCTCGGTCCTCGACGTCCCTCCCCGGGATGCCGCTCGGGAGCTCGGCGACGCGGGCGTTTGTGCGACAGTTTGCAAAGTGTAAGCACGACACGGCTGCCGTCCGGGCGCTGCTACGTGCGACGCGCGTCCAGGACGTCGAGGCCGCCGTGGAGTCTGGGCTGCCCGAGGAGAGCCTGGCACTCGTGCTCGGGGCACTGGTCTCCACGCCAGAGGGCGAGTGCCCCACGCTCGAGGAGCTGCGCGTGCTGCGCCATCTTCTCTCGCTCCGGCGGTTCCAGCTCATGCGCGAGATGGCGGCGCCGGCACAGCAACGGCAGCTCGATGGAGCCATCGAGCGTGCCCACGAGCTACTCGGAACGGCATCAGCAGCTTGACACCGAGGAAAAAAACGACAAGAGAACGACGTCGGGTGAGGTAATACATAGCGGCTTTGAGCCTTTTCTTTTCTCTGTGGTCCTGCTTTTCTGGAATGTAATCGCTATAGTACGCTGGCGCTGTCCGCCCTTCTGTTGCCTATTCACATCGCGGTCTCGTCTTGGTGGCTTTCGCCGTCGCTGGTGGTGTCGTCTTTCTCGCGTCACGGACTCGCACGAATCGCTCGCTTCCAATCCGCATGGTTTCCGCCGTGGTAAAAAAAAATCAAAACTGGCGGATGTTGTGCGGGATTTCTAGATCAGCATGCTGTTCACGTTCCCCTTGGCGTTCGTCGACACGGACGAGTTTGTCGAGTTCGTGCCGACGCCCGACATTTGCAAAATGCTTTCCATCTGCGGCGACATCGGACCGGGTGACTTGCTCATCATAAGAGCACTCAGTCCGTCGTCATCTTTCTCCCCACGGCCACCGCCACGACCTCGACCTCCGCGGCCACGGCCGCGACCGCGACCCCGCCCACCGGCACCACGACCGCCGGCCTGACCCGCCTCGGCCTTTTGCTGTTGCTGCTGCTGGGCTGCCATGACGGCCGCAGCAACGGCGGCGGCTTGCTGCTGCTGTTGCTGTTGTTGCTGTTGCTGCTGTTGTTGCTGTTGTTGCTGGAGCTGGCGCTGCTGTTGCTGGTACTGCTGGATCTGCTGTTGCTGCTGCTGGAGTTGGACAGCCTGTTGTTGTTGTTGGGGATGCATGGGGTAGTACAGCGCTTGCTGTGGCACGAGTTGGTTGCCGATGAGTTGGTAGCCCGGGATCTGTGCGTACGCGTTGCCGAGCATTTGGTTGAACTGCTTGGTCTGAGCTTGGGCTTGGGCCTGGGCCTGCGCCTGGGCCTGAGCCTGGGCTTGCGCTTGGGCCTGCGCTTGAGCCTGGGCTTGAGCCTGGGCCTGCGCATGGGCCTGAGCCTGGGCCTGGGCTTGCGCTTGGGCCTGGACCTGCGTTTGCGAGCGCATGTGTTGCTGCTGCTGGGCGTGGAGTTGGGCTTGCAACTGCGCCTGAGCGCGTGCCTGGGCTTGGGCGATAGCATGGGCCTGGGCCTGGGCCTGAGCCTGCGCATGAGCTTGTGCTTGAGCGTGGGCGGACGCTTGCGGGCGCGAGGTGGACGCAGTCGGCCCTGGAACCACGAGCTGTTGGAGATTCAGTCCCGCCTGCGAGAGCTGCTGTGTGATGTGAGGGGTGAGCTGGAACGAACCACCGAGATACAGATTCGCGTCGAATAAAGCACTCGCTGCGTTCTGGTTTTGGGCCAACAAACCGGCCGCTTGCTGCGCCGTGACCGACGCGGCGCCGGTATTCCGTAACGCGCCGTTGACAGCAGCCAGTGCGGCGGACGTCGGCGTCAACGGATGCGGTACCGTGCTGGTCGTCCCGGCCTGTGTCTTGATCGTCACGCCGGTCGACATGGCAGTGCTCGCCGCCGCCTGGGGATTTCCCGGCGTGCTGGACGACCGCCGGCTCGATGGGTTCGACGAGATCGTCGAGCTCCCGCCCGACCGCCGCATCGTTCGGAACTTGTCTTTGAGCTGCACGTTGGACCGGTCGTTGAAGAGCGGTCCGAGCTCCTTGTCTATCAGAATCAGCGACCAGACGTTGCGCTGGCCATTGTACTTTTTCACGCCCTCCATCAGCGCGCGCTCCTCGGCGGCGGAAAACGGCCGGTACTTGCGGTGGTTCTTGCGGTTCTCCGTGTACGCCGCGAGCTCGGGCCGGGTCTTGATCAGCGTGCGCCACTTGTCTTTGAGGTCGACGCCACTGCGGCCGTGGAAGAGATGCCCGAGGTGCGGGTCCTTCAAGATCGAACTCCACGGGCAGCTGTCGTCGGCGTACCGCTGGACGCCCAGCACGAGCGCCGTGACCTCGTGCGGGCAGTACTTTCTCCGCTTGCCCTTGACGCGGTCGCCGACGTTCTCGCAGGCAAACTCGGGCGAGTTTTGCGGGAACGGGAACGTCCGGTTGGCGCTCGGCGGCGCCGTCACGCCGGCCGCGGACGCCGCCTGGATCGCCGTGGCCACGAGGCTCGCGTTCGCGGCCGTGCTCGTGTTGAGCGCGCTCGCCTGGAGCGTCTGGAGTTGCTGTTGTTGCTGTTGCATCTGGAGCTGCTGGAGCTGCTGCTGTTGCTGTTGGAGCTGGAATTGTTGTTGCTGTTGCTGTTGCTGGAGATGCTGGTGCAGTTGCTGCTGCTGCTGGAGCTGGAGCTGCTGCTGCTGCTTGAGCTGCGCCGGCGTGAGCGGCGCCGGCGCCGCCGCCGATGCCTTGGCCTTGGCCATGGAAACCTGCACGCGGCCATGAGTTAGTGACCGATCAATCGAGAGAGGATGGAGCCATGGATGGACCCACCTGGTGCTGTCCGTGTGGCTCGGGTCCCGCGCCGTTTCCCGCGGTCGTCGGCACGCCTTCAACGCCGTTCCCTAGTCGCGTCGGTTCGCCAAACGTCGACGCCTCGGGGTTTCGTGACCCGTGCCCTGCCCTGGGCCCCCGTGGTCGAGAGGAAAGCTAAGAATATACACGTTCAAAAAAGCCCGCGCTTGGCTCTCTGCCGCACTGGGCCCAAGCCGGCCAATCACCACGCGGTCGTCTGGTCCGAACCTACACACACACACACACATACCCAGCGCCCATCGGCAGCACCTCGTCAGCCCCCACGACCATTTCCATCGGCAGCGCCATGTTTCCTCCTCACCTTGGCGGGCACCGGAGTTAGTTGCCCGTGGCGCGCCGGAGCCTGGAGGGGGTAGGTCGGACGTCGGCGCGGGCTTGGTGTCCGCACTCGGAAGAGATAGATCCGCTGGGGGGAGCGGAGCCCCGATGTAGCCAAGTTGGGGGGGAAGGCGCCGCGACCGACGGAACGACCGACGGCTGCGTACGTGCGCGGGGTGTGGGTCGGGGAATGGGGCTGCGCTTCCCTTTTCGAGCTGCGAGCGCGTCGGGGGTGCCGCTTCTGTCTTGGTGGCACCGGCTGGGTTTGGGGCTCTTTTGGTCGGAATGAGGGCCTGTTGTAGGGGTTCCGCTCCGCTCCCCCCACCCCTCGCTCGCTCCCTGCGCTCCCCCATTCCCTCTCCCGCTCTCACAAGGAGGAGGGAGAAAACCAAGAAGGCGAGAGACAGAAAAAAACCTCATGAATAGGCGAGGTGGAACGTTTGAATTTGGATGTGTTGCCTGGTGGGTGCACCTGGTTTAACCTCGTGGATAGGGTTTTATGGAGTTTGAAAAACTGTGAAAAAAAACGAAGCGCGAAGAAGGGTTTTGGAACGACCAAAGAGCTAGGTTTGTGGGCAGGGTCAGGGGAACCGGCGCGCCCAACCTCAACCAGACAACACTCTGCAGGCCTCCCATCGACGATATCACGTATCTCTTGACAGAACCTCTTGAAAGTGATAGTGTACCCAACCTGGGATTACGAATCGACAGACCATCACTCTGTTTCCTACCCCCCACCTGAAGAGCTCCCCAAAACATACCGTATCCTTCATGGCCGACGTGAGCTTTCTCGAGACCGTCGAGCACCTCGGCGGCTGGCGCGCACTGGGCGGCGCCGTGCTGCTCGTGTTCGCGTTGTACGTGTTCCTCGTGGAGTTTCTGATGCCAAGACGCCGTACCCAGATGGCCGCGAGGCTCCAGACCGCCCGACGCGCCAAAGCCAAGGCCATGTGACACTCGACAGTTGGGAAAGATCGATCTCCAGTTCATACACGTCCGTTCCGAGAGGAATGTTTGGGTATTTGTGTGGTGGTGGTGTACTAGGGCGCTGCGTGCACGTGGATGGCGCAGTCGGCGCTTGCGGCGTCGCACGCGAGACCGACGCGCCGCTTTTCGACATCAAAAACCGTGTAGAACGCCTGCAGGAACGAGTCGCCGAGCACCCACCAGAACAGGTCCTCGCCCATCTCGCTGAGCAAAACAAAACAAACAATCAGAACACGTACCCATGTCCACGTTCAGAGCCACGGAGACGCACGCGTGGTTGAGGATGTTGATCGAGCACGCGCCCGAGCGGCCGTCGTCGCCATCGCACGTGACGTAACTCTCAGGTCGCAGCACGAACGCATTGTCCAGCGGCGGCCCATCGTCACCCGAGCCAAACGAAAACACGAGCGACGGGAACGCGGCCCGTGCCACGCCACGGCACACAAGCGTCGCGCGGTCGCAGCCACGCAAGTGCCGTGTGATGCGTTGGATCACTTCGTCGTAGATCTGTGCCGGCGCGTAGATCAGCGACGTGCCCGAGTCAACGATCGCGTAGCAGAACAGCGCGCACAGCGCCGCTTCGCTCGTTGGTGTGGACGCTTTGTGGAGAAGACTCCACGTCGAGTCTTCGTCCTCTGCGCCGGCGCCTAGGTCGGCGCTCTCGACGACGTGAAAGCTCTGGAGTGCGATCGTCCAGTACGTGAGCTCCGTGTCGCCTGGGGGGCAGAGCACTGTAAGAGTTGGTGTATCATCCCGAGCTAAAGGAAACTTTAACGCACCGCGAAGCTTGAGCACAGGGAAGTACGCGAGCTGCGGCTGGGTGCCGACGCGAGTGAGGTCAAAGCCGCCAAAGTGGAACTCGGACGGCGTAGTGTCCGTGGTGGTTGTGAGCTGGAACGCAAACACCGGCGCCAGGGACCCCGACTCAGACGCGGCCGTGAGCAGTGCGTCCAGTAGCGTCGGCAGCCGGTGGTCCTCGATCTTGCTCATGCCGTGGAACGCCAGGCCCAGCACGCCGTCCGTCGGGAAGCTCTACGCCACACATACAAGACAAGCCAGTGAGACGTTGGTTTGCCAAAGCGGCACTCCATGACGCACGGGGATATCGCCTGTCTCGCGCGTGATCAGCGCAAACACAAAGTCTGGGATCTCGTGGTCCCCGACCCACAGCGTGTCCTGCACGACGTCGCCCCGGGAGGCGCCGCTACCGTACTGGCCCACGAAACGCTCCTGCAGGTCGGTGAACGAGCGAGAGCGACGCCGGTCAAAATGGCGATGGGCGGTGCCGCACGTCGCGCATCGCTGCCCCGGCACCCAGGCATCCGTGGAGCCTGGTTGAAACCGTGAAAATACACACACACACCCAAGTGAGACCGTGGTAGGGACGCGGAGGGGGGCGGACAGCGAGACAGACCTGTGTCCAGCAGGACGGAAAAGTTCTGGGGCGGCGAGCCGAGCGCGACCGTGGCCGAGTAGATGTAGTCGTCCACGTTGCGCAGCGCGACGCGGGACGACGGTGCGATGCGGTCGTAGTGGCCTTGTTCTTGGGACTGCATCATCGCCATGGGGTGTGGCGACTGGTGTCCATGGGATTGGGGACGGATTGGACGGCGCGAAGGCCGTTGCAGTGGGATCCGCACGAGCGCGAGCGCCGAGTCGACGCATAGCCATGCCACGAGCACGGGGAGCGCGGCCACGGCCCAGCCGCCGAGCCTGCGACCCCAAGGCGCCATGGCACGATCTTGAAGAGACGCTTGGAAGGCCGAATTCCCACCTGTCTCAAACGCGGAACACAAGGGACCGATGTGTAGCCATTTTCCAACTGTCTCAGTTTGTGAGTCTCAGCTGATGGTCCACACATAGAAAAATGGCTGGAAAGTGTTTATACATTGGTGTTGCGTTTAGCATCTCGTCGTATCAGTGAACGGAATGGAGCGACTGGGGTTTTTTACTTCTTGCCGCCCTTCTTGCCGCCCTTCTTGTTGTCCTCCTTGGCCGGGGCCGGCGCCGGCGCCGCCTGCTTCTGCTCCTGGGCCTTGCCGCCCTTCTTCTCCGGCGCGGGCTTCTGCTCCTGCTGCTGCTGCTGG
>JAADVT010001056.1:0-10587 GCA_023335895.1 Pythium rishiriense
AACACTCCATAGCGGACCTGGGATGGATTGTTCGTATGCGCGTGTCCAGAAGGATATGGGTCCAGCGGTGAAGTGTTTGACGCCGACGCGTAGAGTGGTGTTGAGTTCTCCGTTGACGGATCGTCGGACTTCGTGGGCGCGCAGTGTTTCGAGTTGGTCGTCGAGCGATTGGATAGCAGCGAGTCGGATGATGGGTTGTGCGTCTTTGTTGATGGGTGCGAGGAATGCGTCTTCGCTGTCGTCGCTGTCTTGGTGGTATCTCATGTTATTGGAGGTGGTACTTGTGGAGGCTGCGTCGATGACGCCACCTTGTTGGTGTTGATACATGAGACTAAGGGTAGTTACCCCACCAGCGAGTGCGATGATGACCATGATATCGCGCACCCTCAAACGCCAGTGTCCAACGCGCACCATCGACGACGTCGTCGCGGAAGCCGAAAACACGGCATGCTGACCGGAGTCATCTGCCGTCGCACCATAGTGGGTCTCACCATGACAGCTCTGGCACGCACCACTTCGCGCCAGTGCCATCCTCTCTTCCTCCGTGCCACGCCCACTCGTCGGTGCGAGCAGCGGCGTCGTCTCGGCGTGCGTGGCAGCGTTCCAGTGGCACGCGACCGATGTGAGCTCCTCGCGCGCCGTCGCATAGCTCACGCACCGGCTGGCGTTCGCCTCCTCGACCACTGGCATCGTGCTCGTCGTCGTCGCGTTGTCGTGACTGGTGTCGTGTGTCTTTGCGCTCCTCTGATCGGTTGGCAGCGAGTTGCAGACTGAAGCACGACGATGCGGTCGGATCCACGCGGCCCAGTCGCCATCTCCAGCCTTGGTCGAAGTGGGCCACCCTTTCTTTTTCCAATTTCTGATCTTTTTGAGCTCATATCGTGCTTACTGTCAATGACTTTAATACAGGCTCCATAAACTGGTGCGGGTTTTTTACAGGCGACCTTTCATGATCGAGATTCGACTACCTCTCGAGAGTGCCTATAGTTTAGCCAAGATATAATCACTTTAAAGCGTCACTAATGGATTTGGAGAGTCATGGAGATTCCAAAGTGGTTTCCAGTGCGGGGCCGACCATGCGCGTGGAAGACACGCGTCGGCTCCGCCTGCTGGACGCAGTGGAACACGAGCGAAGGACGCGGAACACGCCGGCACGGATGCCCAGAACCCAGCCTCCAACACGGAAAACCGACAATAACAAAACACGATTATGAAACATTTTCCATGTTTGGCGATAAATATGTTTTTGGATTCCGTGAGGAGATCAAGCACGATTCCATGCGTCGTGCTGTTCGCTCTCGCGGTCGGTGGGGATCTCTATCGACTGCAGAATGTCAGCGTCTTCAATGTGAGGCGTTGTTGGTGTTGTTGACGTTCTCATTGTTGTCGGTCGAGCGGTCGACACGCGGGTCCTGGCCCTCGGGATACCGCTGCCGCAAGAACTCGGCCATGATGAACGGCGCCTTGGCGCGCGCCTGGCACTTGGAGTCGGCCTGGCAGCGCTGTAGCGTCATGGCCAGAAAGTCGTTGATGAAGTTCTCGAGAATGGACTTGCGCAGCTCTGTGCGCGTGCCGATCTTGACGATCCAGCGCGGCTGCTGCACGCGGAACTTGATAAACTCGTCGAAAGTGTTGCAGTACTCGCACGTGAACCGCGCGTTCATGCAGAGCAACTCCGAGATCTCGTGGCGGAGCCCGGCAAAGTCCGAGAAGCGCGCGCCAATCTTGTAGTCTGGGGCGCGCGTGGGCTCACCGCTACCGCGGCGCCGTAGCCGCGAGAGCATCGACGATGCGATGGGCAGCCGTGTGTCGATGTGGCGCAGGTACACGTCCATGACAAAGTACGTCGTATGGTCTTGCTCGATCGTGTGCTTGACCTGGACAGTCCCGATCTGGCTGAGCATCGCGAGCGGCACGGCGTTGCCCGACTGGCGGAACGGCTCAAGCGTGACGGGCGCGAGGCTGCGCAACGCCGTGGGCTTGTGCGCGTGGGCACATCCATCGTGGGACGCAAGCGCCTGGCTCGCTTGGTTCATCATGTCAAGACGAAAGTAGTGTTGGTTTCAGGTCTCGTTCGTGAATGTAACCTGGAGCAACGCTGCTTCAGCGATGCGATGGCGGATGCTGGTGGTGATGGCGTCGGGGGCACCACACGATCGCACACACAGAGACGAGAATGATTGCGCCTCTTTGAAGTCTGCTCGCTGTGCAATCGCAGACACACGAGCAAGCGCCGTTGGACTCAACCGACGACGCGTATGCGGAGCAGAGTAATATTGATTATGCGGTTTCCAGCGCACAAGACGCCAGCACACGACCGTCTTTCGCCAGAAGCCAGCACAGCGCCATCGTTCCTTTGATCCGTCCAGCGCCACTTCATGGTGATGATGCACCTCTTCCGAGCGTCGCTCCCGTGTAAACGAGCGCTCCACACCCACAGCACAGTACCTATGGAGCCAGTCGGTTTCAAGTGTACCCATCCGAAAGAAACTGATCCCAAGCGTTGAGCTCTCGGCCAATCAGATGATTCTGTCAGGGATACAGAGGCCTCTGATTGGGCAAGCGGAGAGCTCCGGGTGGTCTGGTGTTTGCGTCACTGGGCTTGGCATCATCACAGACACAACCAGCATGTCGAGTCGCCCAGCAACCTTGCATCTGCTTGCATTCCACAGCAAAATACGCACATTTGAGAATGCGACACATCGGAGATTACCCCACGAAAACGCTTTTCGACGTTGATCCCGTTCTCATCCGGTGGTGGCGACACTCGCAGACGGTGTCTTTTGGTATCCGGTAGTATATCAAACGGGGAATTTCCACCGTGGCTCCGCCCACTCGTCAGCGGCGCGCACCCACCGAGCAAGCCGACGTGTGTGGATTTGCGGGCGATCGCGAAAGTTTGGAGATTCGCACGCATCCTATTCATCACGTTGGAATTTTGATGGTGCAGCGAGGATTGGAGTGCGATGATATTTTTTTCCATTGTTGCTCTGAGTGTCAATGGCTGACGTGCCAACTCTGCAGACGAATGTGGGGTGGTGGCGTGGAGATGGATGGGCGTGTTCGGACCCGGAGCCAGTTGGACAACTCACAGTCTCATCCCGTGGGTTCGACTTCTGACTCTGAGAACGATTCTTCGACGTCCCACACAAATCAACCACTGTCGATCTGATGGGTGGGATCGAAGCACAACTCACGCTGATGGTGGGTTCGCATGAGACTCAATTGGTGGCGATGGAGGGGTCTGCCTCCGTCGTGTATCCACCGCGTTGGGCGGAACGACTTTGCCGCAGGATCGTTGTGCGCCAACAAGGGCGACCATACAGCGTCCAATCCGACATAGCGCAAACAAGCGGCCACGTTGTGGCCAGTTGGCTACAGGGATGCTGCAACGCGGTTCTCGTCGGAGAACTCGACGAGATGCGGATGTTCTCGAACTTCCTGGACGAGCGCACCTGTGCAACCGTTCGGTTCGGTGCTGACGAAGGCGAAGTCTGAAGACTGAAGAAATCGTCGGGTCCGAGCTGGAAGGATATACGGTAAAAATTGCCACGTCGCCAAGGCAGCACTCTACACTGGTCCGTTTTTGGCGTGTTCGCCTGGTTCTAGGTACATCCCACTACAGGTCAGAATCGTCACCTACTCGCCACAGTTGGATAGATCGCTGGAAGTTCTCCCTGCTCATGTGCTCTCTCCACTGCCGACAAAAGCACCTCCAGAGAATGGAATGGAGAATCGTCGTGGTGATGAGAGCTCGAGTGCTATGGCAAAGAATGGGAATCGAGAAGAGAGGAAGGGGAGAAGCATCACGGACTTTCTTCATTCTCACCACCGTCTCCCCGCGAGTCTCACGACGTTGCAGTGTCGGGAGAGTGGCATCCGTGGGCGAGGAGGGTTCAACCTGGAACTTCGTGGCGAGCGCTCGATAAAATATGCCTAAACACGAGGCGACGGAACAAAATGACAACAGAACACGGTGCAAAAATCTATACGTGTTCATAAATACTCTCTAGATATATCGTCTTTTGATAAATAGGAGCCACACTCTTGGTGTGGACGTTCTTCAACATGCAGGGAAAGAGGGGAGGGAGACGCCGGCTCGAGTCGCGTCACGCGTCGCGCTCGCGCCGCAGAAGCACGCGCTTGAACCTTGGAAGACGGAGCGTCGGCACGGAAACGGACGCCTCGCTTGGAATGTTCCACGGCTTTCCTGTGGGCCGTGGTGGATGATGGATCGGATGGAGACACAGCCGACTGTCGACAGACAGGGATCGTCACACTCGCCTTGAAGTTGGCGCAGCGCGTCCAACTTCAAGCGGCATGCTTGTTCACGGGCTCCCCACGGGGTCAAGGCTCGCGTCGCTGGCGTCGCTCACGTCGCTTGCGCGCGGTTCGTGCTCGTCGCCGCCGAAGAGGAAATCGTGGAGCACGAGCGGCAGGTGGTCGAGCGAGTAGCACGCGAAGCGGCACCGCGGACGGTTGCGCTGGAACTGGTCGACGACGTTGTGGACAAACTTGTCGAGCAGCTTGGCGCGCACGTCGGTCGAGCGGAGCACGGCCTTGGCCAACACGCCGGGCTGCGCCGACGAGAAGAGCAGCAAAAACATAAAGCTGTCGCAAAACGTACAGTAGTGGCGGTGCGCGTGCTGCACCGTCGTCCAGATCTCCTTGCGGAGCCGTTCAAACTCGGAGAAGCGGCGCTGGATCGTAAAGTCGGGCTCGCGGCCGGTCGAAGCCTCGTGGTGGCCGCTCTGGAGCACGCGCTGGAACCGCGACTGGTTGGTCGGGATGCGGCTCTGCTCCTGCTTGAGGTACACGTGGATCACGTAGTAGTGCTTGTGGTCGTCCTCGTGCTGGACGACACCGGCGACCTCGACGTACTCGATGCGCTGGAGCCGCACGGTCGCGTCGGCCGCCTTGGAATGCCGCTCGGGCTCCATGACCTTGGGGGCCAGCGGTGGCGCGAGCCAGTGGGACGCGTCGTCGCCGTCGGTCTCGTCGTCCGTGGGGTGGTCACGCGCCTTGCGCGCCATCGCCGAACCCCCGTCGCTCGAGAGGCTCCGCAACATTGTGCGGCTGTTGATGCGCTGGAGCGTCGGCGTGGTCGCCGCCGACGGGTGGACCAGCATTGTCGTCATGGTACTGGATGGCTGTTGGATTGATTGGGATCTGCAGCGGTGCAAATTCAGAACTGGCCGGAGGTTTCTCCTTCTTTCTCTCAGGATCGGCACCGGTGGCTTCGGATTGTGCTTATGACTTTGTGGCTGGCTGTCGCAGCACCAGAGATGATGGTCGTGGCGGGAGTTTCTCTGGTGGCGTCTCTTCGGAAGCCGCCGACGCGTACCGTAGCGCGAGGGGAAAGTTGGCGTAAGCATGTCGATTCGCCCCGTGGAGCCAATCGCGGGAGAACGGCGCCGAGGCGTCATCATGGTCGCGATAAACACGGGAGAGAAAGCCAGGCAACGCCACCGGGTGACGCACGACGCGTCGCAGGTAGAGTGATGGTAGGAGGTGCTAGAGTGAAGGTGACGTCAACTTGTCGGGCTCCGACGGCCATGCATTGCGATCCACGCGTCCACTCATCTCGATCCAAGCGTCCTGTCAAAGAGAGGACCCGCCTCGGAGATTCCCTTCCTCCGGGCTCTCCACATCTTTTTTCTCTTTCTGTGTCTCCGTCTCACACAATCGCGAGGCTCTGATCCATTGGATGAGTCAGTCGATGCATGTCGCAGGCAACGCTGGAGCTTGTTGCAGCGGGTGTGCTGGGTGAATGAATGGCCCGAGAGTGCGACGATGAGTCTTGGTTTCTGTGTGACACTGTGCTGTGGCGGTTTGTGTGCTTCGAAAGCTCCGATTCCATGCCGACAATATAGTGGTTTGGACCCCAGACCGACCATGGTCGCGTAGTCCACGTCAATGCGCATTTGGGTCTGTCACATGTGAGACCGCTGGGCGGTGGGTGACACGCCATTGATGATGGTGCATGTCACTCGTTGGGAACAGGTGGGCAACGATGATGGCAGAGAATGCATGCGTGTTGCCGACATTCATTCGGACCGATCCTTACGGACCATAATCAACGGAATCAAGAGGAGAAATTCATATTCATAGCTGCACTACCGATAGTAGACACACGAAGCTGCTGGAAGTTCTCCATCATGTGGTGATTTTGGATTGCTCTCAAGAGAGAACTTTCCACTTACTCAGTCACCATGGTGGACGTTTATCGTAATCAAACGGCTCAGGTGCTGGGATTCGTAGCTTCGTTTTCACATGACACCGAGCCACGAAGCTGACATACGTGGGACCCACCATGAAGGGTGGCTGCTTGGCGAATTTCGCTAGAGGAGTCATCTCCAACGTGGATGCGCAACACTCCAGCCAAAAGAATGGTGATGTTGGGCACTCCCCTCAGCACTTGATTGCAGACAACGGAGCGGAATGAACCCATTCCAAGATCATCGCGATTATTCCCAGTGGATGATGAGTCCAAGAATCCGACAATCATGTTTTTGCATTCATTCGTTTTCATAGCAGAGTTGTCATGCTTATCCCAATCCTCTAGCGTTGTATCGTCCGCGTGTATGATATCGTTTCAACGCCGCTGACCAGAAGTCAAGATGGGGATGTGCAACCCACCGTACTGCGTTCCCGAACGAACAAAAAGCGTAAAAGACCAATTCAATTCAATAGTTTAAATTCTGCCTATCTACTACTCTCACGGATTAAGCGGCTGCCACTTGGTGGAAGGAATTGGCGATCAAGTTGATCAAAAGCTCTCTCGTTCATCCACAGGGGGCCGTAGGAAGCTTCGAAGTAAGTTGGGCACGCGCTCTTGCGCGTGGCATAGCTCGGCGCCGCTCGTCGGGACGTGCATGACGAGCTGGAGCATCTCGTTCAGATACATGGTGAGCATCGCACACACTTGGCGGTCGCTCTTAAACCAGTGGATGTTCCAGCGCGGCCTGAGCGGGCTCGTCGTGTTGAGCAAGACCACGGGCCGGCAAAACTGACAGCAAACCGTTCGGTGGCTTACGCGTGCGAGCTCGCACACGCCATGACTGAGATGCACGAAGTCCTCGTACGCTAGTCGAAGCGTGAAGCTCGGCAGCTCACCTTGCGGTCTCGTTCCGGCTGCTTCGTGGCGAGACGAACCGAACGATCCGTGGACGGGGATGTGGCTGCGCACGTCGCGGTAGTAGACGTCGACGCAGTACTCCACACCGCCCATGCGTTGCTGGCTTGCGCTGACTTCGATCGCTTCCACACGCTGGAGCGCTAACACAGCCCGAACGTAGCGTTTCACCACCCCACACGGTTTTATCGGGGTCGGATGGAGAGCACCGAGTCTCGAGACCGCCAGTGGATTCCGCTTGGTCTCTTGGCTTGTACTGGACGGATCATAATGCCTCGCGGCGAGACGCACGCCGAGACCTTCGTCGAGGGCCACAGGCCGTGAGCAGTCGAGGTCGCTTGTGGTGGTGGGCATGGTCGACGTTGCCGAGGGAGAAACTTGGATAATGTGGGCACTTGGGCCGCTTTTTCGCGACAGTAAATAACCATAACAAGTTGGCTGGTTTCTTGCGGCGACTGTCTCTCGCTGCGCGCTCCACACATCAGCTCCTGCGACATGTACTCGTCGCCAAGCAACCCGAGACTGGGGTCACCCCAGACGATCTCAGCACGAGTCGGTTTCGACCAATCCGGAGGGGACATCAAGGCGAGCGTCACGGATGCACGAAGCGGCTCTCTGAGATGGTGCACTCGGTCTCGGCACGTACCATCTCAAGCAAGATTCCTGTGGTGCAGAGGGATCGCCAAACGCGTCTTCCTCGCGATGCTGGACACCGACGTCCGTTGAACGGATGGTGCCGACGCAGGGTCTGTCAACCTTGACTGTGCCGCCTTCTGTGTGAGATATCTGATACCAACGAGCCGGGAGGCGTCCTCCCACAGGTTTTCGGCGCTGTATAACGGCGCTGTCTTCAAGATGGACCACGCACAGTTGATGGGCCCAAGCGGGTTCGCGAGTGCTGTGAACCGGATGCACATAAACAGACAGACTCAGTGACCATACGGAGTTTTCATAGACCTCACGCATTTTGATTCTATTGTACACGACGCCGTCGCAGCGTCTCAAATACTCGCGCGCGCGCTCGGACTCGACCGCTCCAAAAAGCGTTGAAGCAAGCGCGCTACTCGTTCGTGGCCACGACAGATCGCTCCTCCCCCCACGGGGGTTGTCACGGCCAGCCGGAGCATTTCCTGGAGGTACCGCGTTAGCATCTCGGCCACTTGGCGGTGGCTCTTGAACCAGTGCGAGTTCCAACACGGCTTGATCGAGCTTGTCGTGTTGTAAAAGATCACCGGCCGACAGAACGCACAGGATGCGGTCGTGTGGCTCAGCCGCGTGAGCTCGTACGCGCCGTGGCTCAGCTGCAGGACTTCCTCGTACGCAAACTCGAGTGTCTCGCTCGGTCGCAGCGCGTTTCCGCGGTCGGTCGTGTCTTGGGTTGGAGCAAACACACCGTGGACTGGGATGCGGCTTAGTGGAGCGTGGTGGTAGAAGAGATCGAGAACGTACGCGGTCGTGCTTTGAGTGCGCGCTAAGGAGGCGCGAACACGGAGCGATTCGATCCGCTGGAGCGGCCGCAGGGCGTCGACCCCGCGGCGCATTCGCTCGCGACTTGGA
The DNA here is from genome assembly GCA_023335895.1 of Pythium rishiriense. Lineage (NCBI taxonomy): Eukaryota > Oomycota > Peronosporomycetes > Pythiales > Pythiaceae > Pythium > Pythium rishiriense. The sequence continues at coordinate 8,693 of JAADVT010001056.1, forward strand.
AGCAGCGGCCTGGGCTGGAGCACGCCCAAAAGAGGGGTTTCGGGCTTGCACACATCCTGCGGCTCGCACTCGGGGTCGCCGTGGTGGAGCCGCCCGCAGCTCGAGTCTGAGTCGCGACGTAGCAGCGCCGGTGCGTGGAACGTCTCGTGCGTCGTAGCGGGCATGGAGGTGGAGATGGAGGATCGATGCGGACTTGAAGACTGGGGAGTGGCGTATTAGCGGCCTGCATCAGTGTGCCGGGCGGCTGTTCTCAACGCCTTTTGTGGCTTCCTTCCAGGCGTCAACATCCCCCTCCCCCTCGCGACATGTTCCGCCGGCCTTTGCAGCCAGCGTTGACCGCTTTTCCACCAATGATTGTGACTCAAGCTTCCATAAAATTTGGGTCCCATCACCGCCTGCACTTCGATTCCTTTTGAGCGCGTCCACATCGTCAAGGCGGCCGCGCTCACACCATCGTTGGGCCTCATCTCTACAGCCCGTGGAGACACCATGCAAGGAACCGGCGCGGACTCTCGTGGATACGACGAGTGCATTGTGCGATATCCTATTATCGATGCTAATCAAGATATTATTGTCGGCTACGTGGTGGCTTGGAGGCTCAGTCGCACGCTCTCGTGGGACCGCAGGAAGAGCTGTAGCAAGCGTGGCACGCGCTCCTGGCCGCGGCACAGATCACCGCCGCTCGGGGGCACTTGAGCGCAGAGATTGAGCATCTCTGTCAAGTACGCAGCGAGCAGGTTGCAGGTCTCGCGGTCGCTCTTGAAGAGCCGCGCGCTCCACCGCGGCCGGACGTAACTCGTCGCGTTTAGCACGACCACGTCGCGACAGAACCCACAGAGACTGCCGTCCTCGTGGCTCAAGCGCGCGAATGCGTACGCGTCGTAGCGCAGCTGTCGAAACTCGTCAAAGCGGATCCGCAGCGTCACGCTTGGCTCGACACTTGTTGGACACGGCGAGCGCTGCAGGACCCGCACGGCTTCGCCGTACGGACCGTGGACGGGGATCCGGCTACGCGAGTCGCGACAAAACACACTCACACGATAGGCCTTGAGGGCTTTGTTTGTTGTGACTGTGAGGCACTCGATCCGCTGGAGCGCCATGACGGCCTGAGCACGCCGCTGAATCACGCAGTTTGGCAGGAGCGGCATGGGGTGCAAATAGTCGAGCTTGTGGGGCTGATGGGGCTCGGTCTCATCGTCTTTGTCTTTGTGGGTCGGATCCCACAGTCGCAGAGCCTCGTAGAACGAGTTTGGCGCACGGTGGAGAGGAGGAGAAGCATCGGCAGGCGTGGACGCTGGCATTGTATCTGCGACCGACGACGCGAAATGGAGAATGGGCGAGTTCCCACCAAAACCGAAATGGCCACGAGACACAGAGAAACAAGACGCACAACACAGTGTCTCAATGACAACGATGGACCCTTGAAGCTTTTTCGGTTCCTATTCATATCTCAACATTGAAGTTGGCGAACCGACCCAAACACGACGTAAAAAATTAGGAAAGAAAACACACTGACATTTGCATCAAATATTTGCAATTGTGACCTGTGTTTTGGAGTGTCTATGATCAACAAGTTGGATTGTCAACGTTTGAGACCCCGAAAAGTAACGGCGCCCTCTTCACGTCGCAGATCGGTGTATCATTGACCATTGGCGTTCACTACAATATTACACCACATCATCAATTCGTTCACGCATGGATGTGCCTTGCACTGTCGAGAGGATATGACCCCCAACATGGCTTGCATTTTACAGGCGCGTGACTGCGTCGTCCTCGTCCGCAAACAAAAAGTCATGGAGCAGCACCGGCAACTCATTCTGTCCATGGCATGCCGCGACACACTTGGACTTCTTCTCGTGGAGCTCCGATAGCAAATGCACGAGAAACGAGCGCAT
>JAADVT010001057.1:0-10583 GCA_023335895.1 Pythium rishiriense
CACACACACAGACACGTACTACCCACGTACCAGCGTTCATGTCCTTGGCCGCGAGCTCGTTCGCGCGGCGCCGCTTCTCCGCGACCACAACGTTCCGGTAGGCTAACAACGACCATGGCATCAGTTCCCCCCTGTATCTCCATGAATAAGATGCCGCTGCGCGCCGTACTGCCGCTCATCTGGTGGGCACTTGCGGTCGGCACTTTCCACCGGGCGTTCAGCGCCGCCACCGCGTCGCCCTCCGCGGCGCGCGCACCCGACGTGGCGGGCGTCGTTGTCGAGGTTGGCGTCGCCATGTAATATAGGTTACCCTTGCAACTCCACACACACGTAACCCTGCGGTAGCATGTGTACCCTTCCTTCCAGAATATCCAGAAAGTGGGGAGGGTTTTTATCCGCATTTCAAAACCGTCCAGTCCTGGCTGGGGGTAGGTACCGTGACCTCCCTCATTAGAGCGCTCTTTCTTTCTCCTTTGCTGCTCTGCTCTGCTGGGACCGCGCCATCCTAAAGCAGCCGGAGTGGCCTCACCTCCACAAGGCTTCCTCTCCCTCCCTTTCGCTCTGTGTCTCGTGCGAGTGCTTCCGGGTATGGATGGCGTGGCGGCGGGAGACGCCCACTCGGTGAGTGCCGTGGCCGTGATCGACCTGGGCGAGGACGGCGGCCGTGGCAGTAGCGGTAATAGTGGCCCCGGGGGCCGCGGCCACGACCCGCACGGACTGCTCGCAGGCCACGGCGTCGTGGTGATCGGCGGCGAGGAGCACGTGCTACTGGGCGACGGCCACACGCCCGAAGACGACGACGACGACGACGAAGAGGACGACGACGACGACGGCGATGATGCCTGCGGCTGCGGCGAGGACTGCGGCCACGACGACGACCGCGGCGCGCCGGCACATTTGCTCCACGTCGGACCGGCGGCTGGCGGAGCCACGGACGGCGGCGGCCACCACTCGCCGACGCCGTCGTCGAACGCGTCGACCCACGGCGGGAACAGCAAGCGCAAGCGCGTCGTGCTGTCGATCCACGAGAAGCAGCAAGTGCTCCAGCGGCTCGAGATGGGCGAGCAGCCCGTCGTGATCTCGCGCGACTTTGGCATCAGCCGGCAGCAAGTCTCGGACATCAAGAAGAACCGCGACCGCATCCTCGCGTTCTGTATCGACGCGACCCACCTCTCGAGCCTGCGCCGCAAGACGCTCAAGGCCACGACCGAGTACCACCCGGGCGTCGAGCAGGAGCTGTACCGATGGCTCATCCGCCAGCGCAAGCTCGGCCGCGGCGTCTCGGCCGACGCGCTCGCGCACAAGACGACCGACCTGTTTATGCAGTACGCGGCCGACGACGCCGCGAACGTGTCGTTCCGAGCCATCCACGTGTGGCTGCGCCACTTTAAGCGCGCCCACAACATCAAGGCCATGGACGACGCCGAGCTCGCACGCCTTCCGACCAAGTTCACGCCCGCCATGGACATGGCCGGCGCCTCCCACACGGACGGAAACGGCACGACCAGCGCCGGCACGGGCGGCGAGACCAGCGCCAACGAAGGCAGCGTCGGTCGCGGCTCGCCCACGCCGTCCGTGACCCAGGAACCGGCGTCGCAGCCGGCCATGGCACCCACGCCGGCGCCGGCCCAAGTGACGGCCGACGACGTGAGCTCGTACATGACCAACATGGACCTCGCGCACCACCACTCGACACCGATGCACCAGCCATTTCTCTTGCAGAACCACGCGCCAACGATCGACGTCAACGCTTCGCACCCGTTCCAGATGCTGATGCTCTCCTCGGCGTCGCTGGTCCCGGCGACAACGGCGACGTCGACGACTTCGACGCATGCTCTGCCCACGATGGCGATGTCGATGCCCGTCCAGGAAGGCCCGGACTCAATGACCTTCGCAAGCGACGCGTCGCCGCTGTTCTCGTGCGTGCAGCTCGCGCAGAAAATGAACGCCGAACTCTCGCGCTTTGAGCACGCGATGGCGCTCAAGTTGGAGACATTGGACGCGCGCGTCGAGAAGCTCTGTTGCAGCATGTTGGCGTCGACCGGCGCGCCGACGTCCGCTTCACACCTCCACACTACCTCCTCGCGCTTTGCATGACAATGGGACCCGGACGCAAACGCAGCGTCCACCCCCTTTTCTGTCTCGTCACCCTCCTTTGCCGGCGAGTGATCAAGAAAAGGGTATGATATCTGCCGATGTCGTTGTTTTCTATTCGGGATCCCTCCTCAAACGTCATGTGAGTGTTGCCAGTGTCCGAGCGTGCGTATCTCCATTGGTGTACGACAGAGCCTCCGTCGTCGCCAGTTGAGAAAAAAGCAAAGCAAAAAAAAAGAATCGTGGTAGACAGCCTAGTAGTAGGGTCTCACACGAGGCAAAGTAAGCCCTCACGGGGCGAGTGCTAGTATTAATGCGACTGGTTGCTCGTCACGGGCGACGCATTGTGCACGTCCAGCGTGTTGGTCCGCTTGGCGGGCTCGGCTTTGGAGCGCGACGCCGTGGACGCCGCGGTCTTGACGGGCGACCGCAGTCCGTGGCTGGTGCTCAGCGACGCAGGGTGGAGGCCCGAGGCCGACGAGACCCCGCTCGTGAACGTCGTGCCCGTCGTCGCGTGGGCCGGCAGAATGGGCCGCACTTGCGCCGTGAAGCCCAGCTCGTCGAGCGGGAGCCCGTACTCGCTCATCTTGAGCGCCGTGGCATTCGCGAGCTCCTGCTGGAGCCGCTGCATGTTGCCGAGCTCGCGCTCGAGGTCGCGCAGGTCGCGGTTCTTGTTCTCCATGATGTCTTGGAGCCGTCCCTTGACGCGGTCAACGATTGCCGGCTCGAGCTTGGCGTGGAGAAGCACTTCATTGAGCTCGGCGTCCTTTTGCTCGAGCTTCATGGTCATGGCGTCCATCTTCTTCTCCAGCAACAGGTTTTTCAGACCAGATTTCTGTTGGACGTCGTAAATGCTCGACTGGAACTGGGCATTGAGCTCCTCGTACTCGCACTGAACCTGCGCAAAGCGCTGCACGAGCACTTCGTACTCCCAGCTGAGCGTCGCGAACTCCTGCTCGAGCACGAGCAGCTGGGCCTTGTGGGTGCGAAGCTCCACTTTGTCGTGCTGGTACACTTTGATGTTTTTGCGCAGCCGCTCGACGTCCAGCAGCGCGCGCTTGAGCGGCTCGGACATGCGCTTGTTCTCCTGGGAGATTTCAAACATTTGCTTCTCGTCCTGGGCCTCTTTGCGCTTCATCTCACCGACCTCTTCTTTCAACGATTTGATGAGGTCCAAGTTGTTGTGCGTAATGTCGTTGTAGTAGTTTTTGATTTCACCAAAGGCCTTCTCGTGAGCGGCCATGAGCTGTGCAATGTGGTAGTTCTTGCGCTCCTCAATGCGGAGCGTGTCGGCCTTGCGTCGCTGCTCGAGGTCGTCCCGCACGGCCTTGCGCTTGCGTTCATATTTTTGCTGGAGTTCCTTGGCGTGGCGCTCAAACTCTTGGCGCAGCGCCGTGATGCGCCGGTCCTGGTCCTGCTTGAGGCTCTTGAGATAGTCCTCGTGGGACAGCTCGATCTCCTTGAGGTCAAATTTGAGCCGCCGCTTGTCGGCTTTGAGCTCGCGCTCGCTGCCGCGGTACTCGTCCTGGTTGATCTTGAGCGACTTTTCGAGATCTTTCTTGAGCGTCGTGATCTCGTGCTGGTGCTCGTACAGCAAGTGCTTGACGCGCTGCTTGTACACTTTGATCTCGACCTGGTGCTTCTCCTCGAGGTCCTGGCGCTCGCGCTCTTTGTTGCGCAGCTCGGCGCGGCGGTCCTCGAGGTTCTTCTTCTCGACGATCCAAAAGTAGTTGATCTTTTCGCGCTGCTGCTGGAACTCGTTGAACGCCTGCTCCTCCTTCTTGCTCATCTCGAGCAGCGCCTTGGCCTGCTTCACGAGCTCGAGCCGCTCGGCCTCGCTCTCGCGCAGCGCCGCGTCCTCCTCATTGGACTTCTTGGGCGCCTTGCCGCCGCCGCCTTTCTTCTCCTTCTTGGCCTTCTTCGGGCCCATGGCCGCCGTGTGGACGAGCACAAGACCGGCATCACCTTGTTTCCCCGCAATTGCGTCGTTTCGTAAAAAAAAGACGTAAAAATCACCTTGTCATGGAACAAACAACCAATACGTAATTACCGTTTCGTGCATTTGTGATATACGGGAAAACCCATATCTAACCACTTCAACGAGTTACATGGGCTTGGTCGCGACCAAAAACATGCGCGTCATGTCGAAGAGCGTACGTCCGTCCCGCTGCTTGGCGTAGGCCTCCGCGACCAGCTGACGGTACGTGGCCTCGAGCTGCTGGCTGCGTGGTGACCCGCGCCCGCCGAGTGCCTCGAGGTATGGGCCCAGCGCCGTGGACGAAAGGAAGTCGGCCACGGGGTTCTCACCCTCCATGACCTGCGTGTACGTTGTGGTCCACATGTCCTGGCTCACGGCACCAGCGCGCGCGAGCAACTCGTAGTAGAACGCCGTGTCTCTTTCGAGCGTGACCCAGCGCACGTCCGCGAGCTCGCGCTGCCAGGCGAGCTGCTCGGCGGCCGCGACGATCGACTGGCACCCGGCGTTGGCGCGTGTGTCCGGGATCTGGAACGCCAGCACGCCGCCGGGTTTGAGCATCGCCACGAGTCGTGGCAGCAGCACTTCGTGGGCCTCGGCACTCACCCACTGGAGCGCTGCGTTTGAAAAGATGAGATCCACCGGTTCGCTTGGCGAAAAGGTGTCGAACGTCGCCTCGACGTACGAAAAGCTGGCGGCCGAGTCAAGGGCCGCGTGGTCGCGCTGTGCGCGCACGAGCATGTCGGGCGACGAATCCACAAAGGCCACATGCGCCTGTGGCCACCGCTGTCTACAGGAAATGTGAATATTGATAACAGATGACACACAATGGCCACTAGGAATGGAATACATTACGTACAAGAAGGCCGAGGCCATGTTGCCAGCGCCGGCGCCGAGATCGACGATACGGATCTGGTCACCGCTCGCTTCGCTGGGCAACTGTGGTACGCGGTCGAGCAGGTCGAGCGCCGGGCGCAGGCGCAGCTTCTCAAATGCCAAGTACTTGGCCGGCAGCCACTGCGTAGCTGCTCGCTCTTGCACTGCCATGGCGATGGGAGGTGGGCAGTTTGGCTTGGGCTCAGGTGTGCTGGAGGGGGAGGAAGCAAAAGCGAAAGTGAGACTGAGGGGAATCAAGTTGAAGCATCCTTTTGGTTTGGTTGGGGGACGTCGAGGATTTGCGCAAACAAAAAAGTGAGATTGTTGGGCGTCATGTTGAAGCGGGACCATCACTCCAGTGTTCGTGGGAGGAACAACGGAGACCAAGTTTGCGCAAGTGGATCGCGACGCAAACGAGCGACTTGTGTAGTTGGCCACGAGTTGTGGTGCGGCGCCATTAGGCCGAGAAGGGCCACTGTATCCTCGTGACAAGTCGTGGTTGCTGATAGGATACACGGAGACCAAGTTGGTCTCATGTGTCTCTAGGAAAGAGCCGGCATGATTCGAATAAAGAAGAGAGGAACAAACGAAGGAACACAATGTATACACGTACGCAAATCAGCGCTAAAAAGGAGAAGACACATGGCATGCCATCCTTCGCATGAGTATGATCACCGAGAAGCGGTCGGTGTGTGCATGTTACATGCTATCACTCCTGGCGCTGCCACACGCAAAGCTTGCCGTAAAAGTCGGGCGACACGATGGTGGGCTCGAACGGGTGCCATCGCACATCGCGCGTGAGTCCGTCTGGTTTCATCGCGAAGATCTCAACGAGATCCCCGGACAGCGCGTCGTACACATACACGCGGCCGTCCGCCGAGCCCGAGAAGACAAACTTTTGGCCGGTCGTGTGCAATGGGGAAAAGTGGCATCGCACGAGCGTCTCCATGACGAGGTGACCACGGTACGTCATGACCGACTTGTCATGGGGGTGGCTAATGGGCAGCTTGCGCAGCCCCGGGAAGTCCTGGTACCGGTAGTCCCACTGGTGCGGCTTGCGGAAGTACGGCAAGCGCGAGTGCTGCGCGGACGAGTAGCACTTCCGCAGGTCCCAGAGCTTGGCCGTCTGGTCCTTGGAGTTGGATAGAAAGTAGTACCCATCGTCGCGCGATGAGATGTAGGTCACGCCGTCAATGTGGCCCGGGAAAACGCCCTGCGGCTTGGGATTAGATTCGGACAGCACGCGGCGGTCCCAGAGCTTGATCAACGTGTCGTCCGAGCCGCTCACAAACACGTTCGAGTGGAGCGGCCCGTCGACAAATGCGATGGCGTTCACGTCGTCGTCGTGGCCCTCGACGTGGCACACTGGCGTCTTGGTCTGCATGTCGTAGAGCACGACCGACTTGGTGGACGTACCGGCGACAAACTCAGTGCCCGACGCGTTCACGTCGAGACACCACACGCCACAGCGGCTTCGGTACATGAACCGCAGGTCGGCGTCGGCGCCGCGGCCACGGGCACGCGTGATCGAGAACACTTCCTCGCGGCGTGTGTCCTTGAAGTTGACGTCGACCATGCGGACATTGCTCGTGATGCTCGAGTACAACACGTGCTGGTCGTCGGGCATGAACTTGGCGTCCGTGACGGTCCACTGCACTTCCCGCGCCGGCAGCAGCGAGTGGCGCTTCCAGTGGATCGTGTCGTAGATCAGCACGTGCGGCAGCTGGCCCGCCACGAGGAACCGCGTGCCGGTCGAGTTGAAGCCGCCGCAGTACAGCCGCTCGCCGACGTAGTCGACCGACTTGCAGTGCTTGTGCTGCTGGAACGGCAAGAACGTGTCCTGGAGCTTGATGAGCTGGGCCTTGGAGCTACGGCCGCATTGCTCGCGCTGCGCGAGCGCGTAGAACATTTGCCGCGAGCGGCCGTTCTTGCTGCGGCGCTGCACGGCGAGCGGCGCGCCGAGGGTGATGTCGGCCTCGTACGACTTGAGCTGGTGCGCGATCCGCTCGTCGAGCAGCAGCTTTTGCTGGCGCTTTTCAAACTCGGTCTTGACGAACCGCATGGGCATGAACGTCTGCCCGGCGAACACGCGCTCTACCGTGGACCGCACCTCGGGCGGCAGCACGTTGCGGATCTCGGCCGCGGCGCTGGGCACCCAGACCTCGACCGACTCTTGCTCGTCCTCTTCTTCCTCGTCCTCGGGCTCGTCGCTGTCATCGTGGTCGCGCGCCGGCGCGTCGTCGCTGTCGTCGTCATCGTCGTCCCCGGGGGCTTCGTCGTCGTTCTCCACGTCGTCGTCGCTGTCGCTTTCGTCGGCGTTCTCGACGGTCGGGTGCCACTCTTCCTCGCTGTCGTCGTCGTCGCTCAGCACCGCGTACGCGTGCGGCGCCGGCGCATCGTCGTCCTCGGACACCCACGACGCCATGCTCCCGACACAACGCGATGGCAGGACTGGGCCAGCCCCGTTCCGGACGGTCTCCTTCGGTGTGCTTCTGCTCCAAGATTTCGATGCTTTTGTGCCAATACAAGGTTGGAAAAGCACCAATGATATAAAATTCTAAAGAATAAAAACAGACGGTGCGGATTCGTCTCACCGTGTTTTGATGTCAAGTGTGGATGGCTCACCTCTATCTCTCCCCGAGAAGGCAGGATTCACTTGTGGTCCCAACGAACGAAAGAAAGAGGAAACCAAGCTCCGGCATCGTCGAGCCAAGCAAATTGTGGGATCGTGCGTTGTTGGTGGACCCCAGCCATTCCCCAAGGACCGAGATCAGCTCGCAAGCTATAACCCCAGTCGGCGCTCCAGGATCAAGTTGGAGCCGCCGAACCGTCTTGCCATCGCCACGAAAGACGTCGGGAGAGCACGAGAAATCGCGAAGTCTTTCATCACCAGTGACGTGTGCCCGTCCTTTCCTGGGTTGGGGGTCGATATATGTCTCGATCTCGTCGCCCTTAGTCCCCAATACCGGTACGGTATATATATCGGGGACTGAGGGCGACGAGGCAGAAGTGCTTCCTCGCTACCTTCTCTCATACCACGCCGGATGTGCGACAACGACAGAGTCGACACAGCTACCATAAACGTTCGATGAATCCTCCTCTGTCTCTCTCTTGCATCAGTTCCCGGTGATGCAGAGCGAGAGTACACAAGACGCGATGAGTCCGGCCGCCGCCGTCGGGAAAGTCCACCCCCCCGGCGATGACGCTGGGAGCTTGAAGTTGATGTATGTCGCACGAAGGTCGCGAGAGTGATCGGAGGTTGCGCGAACCAGACCCACAATCCGCCACTTTGAAGATCCCATTCTCGTTGTTTTTTGTTCTCCCCGTTCCCCCCCGAAAAGCTCCGCACTCGTCACGCCGCACCATGCCGGCGGCGACAGCGACCCACCACCACCACCACGCGTCGCGCATGGCATCGCCCGAGGCCTCGTCGTCGGCCGCCCACGCGGCCGTGTGGGGTATCCTCTTTGTCACGGGCATCGCGTCGTCGCTCGCGTGGAACGTGTTTGTGACCGCGCAGAAATACTTCCAGGAGCGGCTCGCCGGCACGCCGTACGAGGAGTCGTTCGTCAACTGGTTCAGCACGGGCTTCTTCATCACGACGCTGCTGGTCATGCTCGTGCGCACGGTGTTTATCGCAGACCGTATGCCCGGGCCCGTGCGTACGATCTTTAGCGCCGAAATCGTCATGCTCGCGATCATGCTCGGCCACACGGTACTCACGCGCATGCCCGAGTTCCGCGGCGTCGAGTTCTTTAAGCTCACGATGGCCAGCATCGTGGTCGTGGGCTCGGCCAACACGCTCATGCAGGACGGGCTGCTGCGGCTCGTCGCGACGTTCCCGCCAAAGTACACACAGGCCGTGGTCTCGGGCCAGGCCATGGCCGGAGTCGTCGTCGCGCTCTCGAATCTTGTGATCCTCGCGGCCAACGGCGCGGCCGACGAGGGCGACACGAGTGCTGCCAGATGGAGCCTGCTCGGTGCGCTCCACGCCGACGCCGACCTCAGCGCGTTTGTGTACTTTGTGTTTGTGTTCGTGGTCGTGCTCGTGAGTACCGTTGCGTTCCTTGCACTCACACGGATGCCGCTCTTCCGCTATTACCGCCACAGCCGCCCGCAGAATACCATCGACAAGCCGTATTTGGAGGGTGGGTCCAAATCCAACGGCGATCCGCAGGTGCGCGAGAAGCTACTAGACCGTGACGACCACGATGACGAGTTTGAAGACGAAGAAAAGGACTTGTACCTCGTTGACTTAGCCTACAAGATTCGATACCATGGGGCGACCGTCTTCCTCGTGTTCTGCCTCTCGGTAGCCGTGTTCCCCGGTGTCACATCGTTGCTTCACTCGAACACACCCGACAAAGGCCGGTTCTTCCGGGACTTGTTTGTCCCAGCGGGATTTGTCATTTTCAACACGTTCGACCTGTTGGGCCGCTGGACCGCGGCATCGGTGCGCATGCTCAGCGCTCGCCAGCTGCTCGCGGCGGCCATTGCCCGTGCGGCCTTCTGCCCCCTGTTCATGCTGTGTAACCTCCAGAACCAGCACCACCAGGCCATTTCGCTCGTCGTGTTCAAGAGCGACGTGTTCTCCATTGTCTTTTTGATCACGTGCGGCTACACCAACGGACTCGTGTCTACTCAGGCGCTGATGCAGTATCCGCGCGTACTCTTAGGCAGCAAGGAAAAGCAGCTCGGCGGCACGCTCATGTTTTTTCTGCTCTCGCTCGGGCTCTGCGCCGGCGCGCTGCTCTCGTTCGTGCTCATCGCCATGCTCAAGCCATAACTCACTCAACTCACCGTATCCGAGCATTGCGCGGCAGTAAAGCCACGGAGCCGATATGAATACAGCATCGACCTTATTCCTCCATGGCAGTCTCCATTTGGGGCCTCGTTGTAAGACGATCCTCCGCCTGACTGGTTCAGTATCTTCCCTCCCGGGAGGCAAATTGGGAAGTGAGACGCTGCAGAGCGCTCAGACCGCTCCACAAGAGGCGACTCGCGAAGGCAAAGCGTCCAGCAGGGTGCTTGGGGCTTGCACGCGGCGACGCGTGGTCTTTGTGGCCGTCCGTGCGCCAAAATATTCACCCTTTACGCGTTGACTGTGAGTTCAGACTTGCCAAACAAAACCTGCCTCAGCACGGAAAAAAAAACCCAGTATCGCGGCCGCCTGTCTCTTTGGCCATCACCTGACGAGCTAAACAGGAATGCAGGTCGCACCCTTTGGGAGTGCAGGTTGTTTCCCCTCTCCACGTGTTGCGATTGGCTCGTTGCGACTCAGTTTGACCATTCGTCATGACGTAATCGTGTTGAAAAACATGAGACGAAGCAGGTCCTCTCCAATTGGCTGGTGCTTGGGGCGGCGCGCCCAGTGACAACCGCTGACCCGTGCGTGACGCTGGCGCATCGCCCAGGATGGGTCGCGGAGCAGTGGGCAGAGTGCGACACCCGCCCCGACTCGACGTTCGGATCGCGACAAGAACCTTCCGGTCAAACCACCGTGAGATCTGGGTGGAGCACGCAATCCGCCCATTGTGACTGGCTCTGCGTGGGGCTCGCGGGGAGGAGGCATGGGGGACGGGCAACTCCGAACTCGCAGCGAGAGAGCTCTCATTCCGCATTTGTCTTCGCGTCCACC
>JAADVT010001058.1:0-10574 GCA_023335895.1 Pythium rishiriense
GCACCCAACCACAATTGAGGCTGCCGAGTACCCCCTGTCCTCAAGCTCGTACTCGGAGACCCACGAGTACAACAACGAAACAGACTCCCGGGTTGAAGAAGCGGTGGACACGCTCGAGGTGAAAATTTGTGTGGCAATGAGGGCATCATCAGTGGGAGTGGTACCTGACTTGACTTGCATATGCTAGGCACTCCCGCGCACCTCCGAGACTCAACCGCGCCTCTCACATGCTACTAGCGTTCATTTCGAAGATGAGTTCGAGGAACTTCCCGATGTTACTCCGGAGTCCGATCCGGCAGCTGCGAAGAATTATTGGCAAGGCACACAATTATGACACCCAAAAGCGCGTCGCAAGCGCGTACCTTTATTACTTGCCGATACAAAAGTCGGAAAACAATACGTCCAGCACGTCTTCAACGTCAATGCGCCCAAGAATGCGACCAATCGAAGTGACAGCTCGTCGCAAGTCTTCAGCAGCAATTTCACTTTGCTCGGGGTAGACGAGAAACTGCTCGAGACACCTCAGACAGTAGGTGAGGTGTTGGCGATGTCGCTCACGAGTGATAATGGCTCCACTTGAGGCCGTTGATGTTGAGCTTTGGAGGCGCTGCTTCACGGCTGAACCAAGCTCATCGATAAGTGCGTCAACACCTTCGTTCTGCACACACGATACTACCAGAACTCGACATTTGATGTTGTGACGCTCCAGAGCTGCCATGATCGGCGCTAAAGAAGACGCCCGCGCTTGCGCCTGATCCACTTTGTTCAACACTAGGAGCGTGTTCTCGTGATTCAGGTACTGCAAGTACTCTTCGGTGAAGAGATCATCGGTATCCTGGAGCGTAGCGCGGTATCAGCAGATGAGAAAAATATCTCTACCACAGGATGCACGAGTTATTGCTCACCTGAACATCCATCATGACGACACGCACGTCGGCATCGGCGGCACACTGTTGAGCACGGAGAACACCTTCTCTCTCGATCACATCAGCCGTCTCGCGTAGTCCTGCCGTGTCGCTGACGAGGACAGGATATCCAGCAATGTTGAGCGGAACCTGCACGATATCTCGCGTGGTACCAGCAATGGACGACACGATCGCGGCCGGTCGGCGAGCAAGAATGTTCAATAGACTGCTCTTGCCAGCGTTGGGAGGGCCCACAATGGCGACTTGGACGCCGTTCCGCAAAATCTCGCCACGTCGACCGTCCGCAAGGTGTGCGCGAATCGAATCGGCGAGTGCTCGTACCCTGTGGACACATAAATGTGTTAGATTTATGTCGCGCACCCGAGTTCTTCTGTCACTGTTCGATATCCCATACCTGCCGACAGCTGCCATGTATGCATCGTCGGTGACGTCGTCTTCGTCGTCGCCAAAGTCGATCATGGCCTCGGCGTGGGCGAGGCACCGGATGAGCTCGTCGCGCCATTGCTCATACACGTCGCCAATGTCCCCTGAGAGTTGGCGCAGCGCCTGCGATCGCTGGGCCTCGGTCTCGGCGCTGAGCAGGTCCGCGAGCCCCTCGACTTGCATGAGGTCGATTTTGTTGTTTTCGAACGCGCGCTCGGTGAACTCTCCCGCCTCGGCCGCTCGACAATGCTGTGTACGACAAACCCAACCGCACACCACTGCGTCAGTACGTGGTTCCTCCGTGTGGCCGTGCTAAGAAGCCCGTGGGGGGACGAACAGGGATGTGGCTCAGCGCCTCGAGGATACCCGACACCACAGCCACACTGCCGTGCACGTGGAACTCGACCACGTCTTCCCCGGTGAAGCTGTACACCATAATACAGTACACCCACCATCAGTCCCCCACTGGCACGTCGCCTGCCAACGCCGTTGCGATCCACCTACCTGTTGGGCCCCGGGAAGTAGAGCGCGAGCGCCTCGTCGAGCTTCTCGTCGGTCGTCGGGTGGTACAGACTCCGAAACGTCGCGCTGGGGATCACCCATCCATCATCATCATCCATCATCATCCTCATCATCATACAGGGAGGTTCATCCATCACGTACCGGCGTGGCGCTGGCAGCGACGCCCGGCGGGTGAGCGCCGTGAGACACGACGCGGCCTCGTCGCCGGACACGCGCACGACCGCGACGCCGGCTTTGCCCTCGGCGGTGGAGAGCGCGAAGATCGTGTCGCTCTCCCGACTCACACGGAGCGAGCTCAGCGCGCGACGCCACGGCCCGCCAAGTTGCCGTCGCAGCATTTTTGGTTCTTGACCGAAGAGTGGTGGTCCATGCAAGCTGGGGGGGATGGACTCTCCAAAACCCGTACATAACATTACAGGGGGTGTGCTGGACTCAGAGCAATGGCGGTCGTGGATTGGATAGAATAATATCTGAGTAGCGCAACTTGAACCTCGTTCCCGTTCCGAGGGGCGTCAACAACGGGGAGAAGACCATCTCCACCATTCTCCATCTCGTGTTCTCGTGTTCTCAGGAATATGGGCAAGCACGTCACGCACGTCTCGCAGTTCCTGCGCCCGCAGTGGGCGCTGCTGGCGGTCGCGCTCGCGCTGCTCTCGTATGGCTCGCCGTGGCTGCTGGACGCGGCGCCCCCGCTCGCGCCGTCCGCGCGCAAGCCCTTTGCGGACATCGGCTCGTTCTGGCCGCAATAGTAAGGACGGACGGCACTGTCGGCCACAAAGCGATCGCGCTCACTGACATGTGTCTCTATTGTACGTGTGTGTGTTACTATTACAGCATGCGCGAGCACCAGAACCCGACGTCCGTGAGCCTCCACGCGACGGGCACGTCGTTCATCCTGCTGCTCGTGCTCGCCAACCCCGAGCTTCTCGGCGCTGGCGTGTTCGCGATCAAGTGCGGCCAGATCGCGTTCGCGTTCTTCCGCCACCTGGACCACGGCGCACCGGAGGCCGCCGTGGCGGTCAGCGCGTTCTTCCTCGCCAACAAGTTTCTCGGCGGCAGCGCCAAGCTCGCGCTCATGGTGTTGGTCATCGGCTACGCGTTCGCGTGGGTCGGCCACTTTTTTTTCGAGCTCAACAAGCCCGCGACCTTTGTCTACCCGACCTTCTCGCTCGTGTGCGACTTTCTCATGTGGGCCGAGGTCGTCTCGGGCGTGACGATCTCGTTCTAGAGCGGCAGCGCCACGCCGTCAAAGTAGTCGAGCATATCGTCGATCTCGGACGCGACCGTGCGGTCGCTTTTTTGTGGCGTGTCCGAAATGGCATGTTGGTGTGTCTTCCGTGGACACGACTCGTCTGTGTTGTGGTGGTGTTCGTTGGTACTTTGCTTTGCAGGGGACGACGCCTCGGCGACCTGCGCGCTCTTCGCGGGCGAGCCCGGAAGAGTCGCCGTCAGCGGCGCCAATGGCGACGAAAGCAGGTCCAGTGGCACCTCGTCGGAGGCACACTCTCTCGGCGGCGACCGCTGGAGTGCAAACCGTGTACGCGGCGATTTACTCGGCGACAGCGAGAGCGACGGGGCCCGCACCCGCGTGGGCGTTGCGGCCACGGGGGCCGGTGGTGGCGGCGGCGCGCTGGACGACGCGCGTTGGCGCGTGGGCTTGGGCTCGTCGCGAGCACGGGGCACCGCACGGCGCGTGGGCTTGTCCGTACTCGCCAGCAGCCGATGGCGGATCTCCTCGACGCGCTGCTGCATGAGCTTGGTCGGCTGCAGGAACGACTTGCTCTCGAGCGACGCGTGCTCGGTGCGGAAGTCGACGTCCGCCCCGCTTTGGCGGCGCGCGCGCTGCTGCTGCAGCTGCAGCTGGTGGGCCTGCCAGCGCATCGAGCGGCTGCTCTCGGTCGGGCCGTGGTACCGACTGCGGCCAACGAGCTTGGCGACGGCCTGCTCGCGGCGGCGCTCCTGAGTCTTGGCGCGGTCGCCCCCGGCTTCGCGCATCTCGAACAGCGCGCGCGAGATGGGCCGCAGCTTGACGTCGTCGTGGCCGGCCACGTCGACTTCCTCGGTCGGATCGTAGAGCCACACGCTCGAGCGCACGCTCGCGCGCAGCTGGGACGACGGCGCGCTCCGCGGCGTGAGCGCCGAGGGCGTCGTGGTCGACGGGTCGTGCTCGCTCAGCCACGTCGCGAGCAGCTGGCGCGCGTACACGACGCCTTCAAAAGGCGGCTGCGTCGCGCACACTTCGACAAAGTCGTCGCACTCGACGAGCGCGAGCTCCATGGCGTCGGCGGTCTCGACGGCGCGCTCGGCGGCCGCGCGGTCGATCCGCGTGCCGACCAGCAGCGACCGGGTCTGCGCGCTCACGAGCGGCGCCCAGTCGCGCGCGACGGCGTCGAACGACGCGCGGTCGGTCACGTCGAACACGAGCACCACGACGTCGTGCCGCGCGCACTCGCCGCGCCACGCGGACGGGTCGGCGCACAGCGCGATGGTCGCGCCGTGCGCCCACGCGTACTCGGCAAAGGGCGCGCCACGCCGGTCCTTCCGCGCCACGCCGCCCAGCGCCACGGCCAGGCTCTTCTTGCCGACGCCCGCGCGGCCGACGACCCACACGCGCGGCGCGTCGTCGCCGGACGTCGTCATTCAGGAAAGAGAGAGAGAGAGAGAAGTCGACAGCCACGCGTCCAGAATGGGAATGAGCGCTTTCGGATAAGAATATCTATCCCCCCTCCGAAGGGCAGGGCGGGATCGGAGCGGCCTTTGTCGTGTAACGGCGTCCAGAGAGTAACCTCGCCGTGACTCACCGGAAGTTTAGAGTCTGTCGCCGTCCCATGGATCCGGAACCGGCGGCGCCAAACGGGGCTGCCTGCCACCAGGAGGCTAGGCGCACGATGGTCGGAGCCACGACATGGCGACCGGATGTACGTATGTACCCTTCGTGGGCTGTAACCCTTCAGCGTTTTTTGGTTGAACCTCCGGATGATGATCCGAGGGGGGGATACACCGGCTCGGTGGGAGGTCGGCATAACCGGACCGATCCAAGAGAGGCGGTGGAGCAGTTACACATCCAGCTGCTGCGGGTTACGTTCCCTTCGATGACAGAACGGAACACATTCAGTAAAAACGTACCTGGTTTCGTGACAACCAATATGTAACAAAACAAGGTTGATTAGGGTTCGAAAAGCAGGTAGAGGTGGACTGTGTGCCCGTCCTTGATTGGGGAAGCAAGCCACCATGGGTGCCACGCCTTCGCTGGAGGCGGCGATGGAGACGCTGGACGACGAGCAGCTCGTCGCGATCGTCGAGCAGGTGCGTCGGAACATCCTCCTCCTCCTGCTCTGTGGGGTGCGTTGTTCCTGACTGTTCCGTCACGTGCTTGGGGCGCAGGCGTACCGCCAAGACGCGGACCGCACGGACCGGATCCTGACACTCGCCAAGATGCGCCATCTCCAGCGTGAGTCGAGCGAGCTGTGGCGCGATCACCAGCGTTAGATTAACCACGCCCATGCGTTTCTTTTTTTGTCGGTTAGACTCTGATGCGGCCGTAACAGCCAACGCAGACGCCACGTCCTCATCGGCAGCGTCCGTGGTAGACTCGTCGGCCAAGACCTCGCCGGCCACGGGAGAACCGGTGGTGCCACCTCCACCGCTAGTCCCTGCTCTCGTCGTCGGATCCAACACGACGGCCGCATCCACGGTCTCCGCATCCACCGTGGACCGCATGGCCGCGCTGTGGACGTTCCCCGGCCACACGCTCCGCGAGCTCCGCAGCGGTGCGACCCCCAAGAAACGCAGCGCGGACAGTGCCGCAGGTGACGTCGGCCCCGTGGACGCCGACGGGTACCCCGTGCTGTTTGGCAGTTGCGGCCGTGAGAAAAAGTACGCGCGGTGCTCGGTGTGCTACTTTCGTGGCGTGCGGTGCAACACGGCCCACTACTGCGCGTGCTGCCAGCGGCCCGTGTGCGTGCGGCCGCGCTCGTACCCGGGCGACGAGCACCCCAAGATCTGCTGGAACGTGCTCCACGTGGACGCAGACATGATCCAGCGCGTGGACAAGCGGCGCGCACGCAAACTACACGCCGTGTCGGCGCCGACACCCAAGGCGGACGGAAGCGACGACGACCATGCGCCGCTAGCGGCCAAAACGAGCGCGAGCAGGGACGACCAAGCAGATTCGACGACCGGGGGTGCCAAGCACAGAAAGACCTTGCCTGCATCGGTGTCCAACGCAGCTTCACCGGCAATCAATGTTACGTCAGCTCCATCGAAACCCGTCGGCACAGTCATATGAACAAAACAAAACAAAACAAGATATACGCAAAATATTACGAGATCAAATTCATCGGGGCGAGTGGTGGAATGGAATCAATGTATTTGAGAGCGCGGTGAGAAGCTAGTAGCGTCGACCAGGAGGTGCACGGCCGTAGTGACCACGACCCCCGGGTCCGCCACCTCTCGGCCCACGGAAGCCTCCGCGGTCTCGGCTGCGGTCTCGGCCGCGATCTCTGCCTCGGTCCCTGCTGCGATCGCGGCTGCGATCCCGGCCGCCGTACGGCGGTGGTCCGCGGTCGCGACTGCGGCTACGGCTTCGACTGCGACCACGCCCCCGTGGTGAGCCACGCTGGTAACTGCCGCTACCGCCCCCGCTGGGATATCCGCCATACCCACCGCCTGCAGGAGGTGGGAGATACTGCGGAGGGGCGGCACCAACTCCCCCAGTGATTGGGATCGCACTTTGAGGCCCGAACGGTGATGTGTTGGAAAACGAAACACGCATGGTCGAGTCCGGGTAGGAGAGGTTGTCGAGATGAATCAGAGCCGTGACGGCCTCATCCAGGCTGCCCAACTCCACGACTGCCATCTTGGTGTTGTTCGGCATGTAGTTGAAGTTTTTGATGTACCCGTACCGTGCAAAGAGGTCAAGGAGAGCATTCTGGTTACGCTGAAGTTCCACGGGGATGCCGGAGATAAGGAGGGTCGGACTGGGCGGAGCAGCCTCTGTTGTACTCCGGCGACGGTACCGGTGGAGAGGGGAGGCCGAAAAATCAAGCGTGTTCTCCAGTTCGAAGCGATCCACGTCACCACGCGGCATAGACACGGTGCGGTGCTTCGAGAAATCGATTCGCAGCTTCTTGCCGTACACCACGACACCATCGAGATGGTCCAATGCCGAAGTGGACTACACGAGCACAGCACGTCAGAACACATCTACCGCCAGTAGAAAAGGGAAAGCACCGTGATCGCACATGATTGTCATCAACGAACTGGACGAGAGCAGTGTCCTGTTTGCGGAACATAATCTTCACGCGCATGACGTCACCGAAGCAGCCAAAAAACGTGAACAAAGCGTCCGGATTCTGGTGTGGCAGCAATAGGTTTGGTTGGTGAGCGTAAGTAGACACGAGACAAAATGAGAGTTGCCAGCAATACGCACCACAAGCCGGCTATCCATGTTGCTGCAAATGAGCACTGGCGATCGATGGTCATCCGTTCGAATAGCGCGCCCAGTCGAATGCGCTGGTAGCTGTCGGGTGAGAGGAGGACCAGCGTCTCGACCAGCCCCACGACCATCACGGTCTCTACCGTTTCGGTCTTGTGGTGGCGGGAAGTCGTAGCTCGGACCTCCAACCGGAGGAGGGCCACGGGGATCATACTGTGGTTGAACACCAGGCGGTGGCCCCCGCGGATCGTATTCGCTGCCGTTTCCAATATGACCACGAGGGTCCGCATTGTACGGGTCGTTTGGGACATAGCCTTGTGGTGCTTGTTGGTACGATAGCGGCGGACCGGTCGACGAAGGCACTGGTTGCGGCTGTGCGTACGCCTCAGGAGGCTCTAGGTCGTACCCCATGTCAGCTCCGATAGGATCACCCGCTGCTGGCCCAGCCGGTAAGTTCGGATTCGTATAGTCCCTCGACCGTTCGTTGTTGAAGCGGACACGAAGTTCCGGGTAACGAGAAAACACCACGTGAAGTGTGTTGCAGCCTGTGTAGATGTCGCGTCCATCAAGGGCTGCCTGCGCTGCCTGCGCTTGCGCCGCCGACTCCATCTGGATAAGCGACTTGAACTCGTTGTTCTTCCAGAATGTGATCACTTTCTGAACGTTACCAAACTTCTGAAACACTTGCTGGAGTACATCGGCCGTCACATCGTACTCAATTTTCGTGACTGTCACCATGAGGATCGTGTTGGGTTGAGCTGCACCGCCAACCGGAGCAGCTGCTACCTGTGGAGCTGCTACAACAGCTTGCGGTTGAGCGTACGCGTACGGTGGTTGCTGTTGGTGTTGCTGCGGCTGGACTTGTTGATACTGCTGCACGGGCGGAGCGTGCATCGCACTCGGCGGTTGATTGTAACTCGGAGCAGCAGTACGGCTGCGGGGCGATGCAGCCTGCCGCTGGTGCGGAGGCGGTTGGGCATGGCTACCATTATCCGGTGCGTTGCTCGGGCTCGTTATTTCGTCGCGGGTGCTGTACTCGAAAAAGATCTTTTTACCTCGGATCATGGCGTCGCGTGACTGGTAGAAGGTGATAAGGTTTGCGGCCGACGAGACATCCGGGAGCTGTACGAAGGCTTGGTTCTTGGGTGGGATCAACAGACATTTTTCCACGACAGCAAAAGGGCAGCAGAGCGCGAGCAGTTCGCTCTCGAGACAATCAGACGGCAGTCCACGCACGAACACAACCTGCGCAGAGAAGCGAGAGATCAGCGGTTCGTTCTTTTGGGGTAGAATCCCTCGTCAATACGCAGGCCAGTGACATGCGTACCCTCGACTGTGTAGTGGCGGACGATGCTCGCTGGCGCTTGAAGGGTAAGTCCGCCGAGTTGCCGTTGTCATTGGTGCGCTTGTTTCCACGCGCGTGGCCAGTCGACATGGCTCCAGGACGCGATCGAGGACGCAGGCCAGAGGGCGAGGACGAGCAGATTACAAGAGAAGGAGAGGAAGGACGAAGGCGATGGGCGACAAGGCCTAGCGAGAGTCACGACACGTCGAGGCTGGACAAAGGGGAAGAACGAGAACATGAGTCCACACGCAGCCCAGGGGCAACCACCTGAGTGGCAGGAGGGAGGGAGAGCTCGCGCGCTGCAGGCAGGCAGGTCGGGCACAGGCAGTACGAAGCAGACCTCATCGGACCGCGTGGTTCGAGACCCACGGAGAAAGATAAAACAATACGCTTCCAGGGAAAACGAGAAAAAAAAAGAAAACGCCGAGGCGCAGATCGGGACGCCGCGTGCCAATGGAGTGTGAAAACAAATAACAACGAAAAAAATTCCCACGCATACGCATCACCAGAGATTCCATTACCAACCGCCGTCGCTCGCGCTGGCGCCTCTCCCGTCCCTCGCCACGGATACGCCACGCTACGCACCTCCTCGCGTCGTTGCCCTTGAACTCGTGCGCGCCAAAGAGAAGGAAACAACCCAGCCACCCAAGCGAAAAGATATCCCAATGGACACTGGCCCGTACAGCCTCCGCAAGAAATATACGTGCGATTTTTATTTTCAACCAATGGATTTAGAAGTTTTGTATTTTGACCAATCGAAAGTGTACAACGCGATGGGACGATGGGGCAGGTCACACCCCCAAAGCGAGTTCTCGATGCCCCCCTCCGGCGCGCTGGGACAAAGGCGCCCTGATCCCGTCCTTCGCATGGATTGCAGTACCGTACGCTTCCATCCGCGCCATAACGGCGCTGCTATTTTGCGCTCGGTTTCCGCTCTTCCGGCAGGCTAAAGATAGCGCGGTTCTCCACCACAACCACGGTCACTGCTTGGTGGCACGATGTGATTGGACTTTATTCGTGTCCAGTTTCTGCCCAAAAGCGGTTTTAACCGCATAGGGTAGAAATTTGGCGAGGGAAAATATTGCGTCCCAGGGGTCCTATCGTCTCTCAATGACCGG
Organism: Pythium rishiriense; assembly: GCA_023335895.1. Lineage (NCBI taxonomy): Eukaryota > Oomycota > Peronosporomycetes > Pythiales > Pythiaceae > Pythium > Pythium rishiriense. The sequence goes on from JAADVT010001058.1 coordinate 9,772, forward strand.
AAAGCAAGAGTGCAAGTTATTTATGGAATTGAAGATGAGAGGTTAATGGCCGGCTCGAACTCGGTTTGGGCGTCGTCGTTTTGTGCCACGCTCCCCCCCGGAGTGACTTTTGAGGGGCGGAGAGCGGGAGCATCACAGTCGACAGAGGAGGAGGGGGGAGCGGAGCGGCGGGGGGGGAGCGAGAGGGAAAGAAAACCTTGGGCCCCTTGCAAATAACCCACACACCCACACACAGCGGCTTCCCTCACTTCGCAATTTTGGGTGCCTCTTCCAAGAAAGAAAGCTAAAGCAACCCCCCTCGGCAACCATGGGCATGGCATTTTCGCGCGTGTTTGAACGCCTCTTCGGCAAGCAGGAGATGCGTATCCTGATGGTCGGTCTCGATGCCGCCGGTAAGACCACGATCCTGTACAAACTCAAGCTCGGCGAGGTCGTGACGACTATCCCGACCATCGGTACGTGGCGATATTCTAGAAGGGGGCGATCGAGTCAGCGAGCGGCGCGCCTAATAAATTTGGTCCGCAGGTTTCAACGTCGAGACCGTTGAGTACAAGAACATCAGCTTCACCGTGTGGGATGTCGGTGGACAGGACAAGGTGCGCTTTGGCGTTGGTCGGTCTCTGCTGGAAACCCGGTTCCTGATTTATCGTCCCTTCCGTATTAGATCCGTCCGCTCTGGCGCCACTACTACCAGAACACACAGGGTCTGATCTTCGTGGTCGACTCGAACGATCGCGACCGTGTGGACGCTGCGCGCGATGAGCTCCACCGTATGCTCAACGAGGACGAGCTCCGCGACTCGA
>JAADVT010001059.1:0-10571 GCA_023335895.1 Pythium rishiriense
AAAAAAAAAAAAAAAAAAAATCCAAAAAGGCAGCCATCTTTGGTGATGGATTTCGTGTCTGCGACGTGTGTAAGACCTGCGACGTGTGGATACCAATATTAGTAGAAAAGCGTCTGATTGGTCGTCAGGTGATTGGCTGGGGACGGCCCCTCCCTGGCCGTCACCAAGTGAGACCGTCAGGTTCCGCCACCATTGCTGCTGTCCTGCCCACCCGACGGACTTGCCGACACCCACCATGAGCGAGACGATCCTGCTGTCCATCGCGCGCGAGCAGGCCGCGGCGTTCGCGAGCGGCACCATCAAGTCGCAGTGGGACTACTTTGAGTACGGCGTCAAGCTCGCGCTCGCGCGGTGGACGGCGCTCCGCATGGCCATGGAGGGCGAGTGGGGCGGCGGCGACACACGCCGCAAGTACGAGATCCTGCTCGAGGAGATCCTCACGGTATACAAGTACAACAAGGTCGTCCACGAGGACGCCATGAGCGAAAACATTGGCGACTACGTCGAGGCCGAGTTCGGGCTCGTGTGCGAGGACGGCAGCGTCGAGGAAGTCGCGGCGCTGCTCACGGTGCTCGCCGACGAGTGCAAGAAGGGCGACTACTCGCGTGTCCAGGCGCTCCACGAGCAGGTCCAGAAGCTCATCCCGATCGACCTCAAGCAGGCCAAGGTCCGACGCGACGAGCCCGACTCGGTGGCGGGGGTGCCCGATGTCGAGGGCGGCGACGACGCCATGGAGCAGGTCCAGGAAGAGGAGAACCTCGTGGACGAGGACGGCTTCACGACCGTGCGCCGCTCGTCTCGCCGGAAAAACACGCCCAAGTTCTTTGACCCGTCGGTCGAGTTCCCCGGCGCCCAGTAATTATGTTTTTTTCATTTTGTAGATATCGTGAACGAAATCTTCTCCACGACTGGCTGCGTTCATGATCTGTTCGTTTTCACTCCCTTGATTGTGGTTTGGTGTGTGTGACTTTGCAGGTCCCCGTGTTCCTTACGGCTGCGAGGGTGGGCAGGCCATGGTGTTCGCGACCTCGAGCGCGATCTTCTCACCACGCAACAACTCCACGAGCTTGAGCCCCATGGGCACCGCCGTCGCGGGTCCCTGACTCGTGACGCAATTCGCTGCGACCACGACTGCGGCCTCCCGGTACAGCTCGCCGGCCTTGGCGGCGTACTCTGGGTGGCACGTCATCGGCCCCGTGACGAGCGCGTGGTGCAGGAGCACGTCGACCGGCCCAGCACAGATGCCACCGTACCACTTGTTGGCGGCTTTTTGGTCCTGCAGCATCTGGATCAGCAGCGCACACTCGCTTAGTGTCTTGGCGCCCCAGCCACCGGGCACGACAATGAGATCGTAGGCGTCATCCGCGCAGTTGTAGATCGACTTGTCGGCCTGGATCTCGAGCCCCTTTGTGAGGGTGACGAGGTGGTCTTCGTCGCCGTCAACATCGGCAATCGTCACGCGCACGCCGCCACGCGCCAGCACGTCCGCGAGGCCAGCGACCTCCACTTCCTCCGAGCCGTTTGCCTGTGGATCATGCCGCGAATGGCACTCCCGAGTCATAAATCGACACAGTAGACAAGCAAACGACACGACGTACCACAGGGATCAACGCGGTGGGCTTGGGGGTCACGATGTCAGCAATTGCGTCCATGACTCCTCCCATCCAGCAAGTTTTTGCGTTCTGAGGAAGAAGCCTCACACACAGGTCATGTCAACGGTGAGAACACAGCACATCGCCGCGTCCCAGATTTCCCACCAACTGCCTCATCCGATTCTAAGCAGAAGCGTGGGAACAGGAAAAAAAATCACTTTCAAACTATCCACGACAACACCCCCATGGCCGCTCACCGCCTCTTGTCCGAGCACGACCCGCTGCCGTCGGCCCAGCACCACGTCAAGCCGCTCGTGCTGCTGCCGATCGCCGACGGCAGCGAGGAGCTCGAGGTGCTCACGTTATACGACGCGCTCACGCGTGGCGGGGCCGACGTTGTCACGGCGTCAGTGGGTCAGAAGACCAAGAACATCGTCACGGCCGCCCACGGCATGAAGATCCGCGCGCTCAAGCCCATCGAAGACTGCGTCTACGACTGCTACGCGCTGATCGTGCTGCCAGGGGTACACACCTTTGCCGGCAACGTATTTTATTCATTCACAACTGATTTCTAATCCATGTTTTTTGTTTTCTATTTCGGCAGGGGATTGGGGCCGCAAAGCTTCGTGACTGCGATCTGCTCGTGCGTATGCTCAAGCTCCAGAAGCAGGAGCAGCGCTACTACGCAGCGATCGGGGAGGCGCCCGCGGTCGTGTTGGCCGCCCATGAACTACTCGACGGCCGCGCGACGTGCCACGCCAGCAAAATTGGACTCATGGGTGAACGCTTCGTCAACGACGACGTGGTCGTGACGGGAAACTGCGTGACAGCCAAAGGCGCTGGTATGGCCATGAAGTTTGCGCTCCAGCTTGCCTCGCTCGTGTGCAGCAAAGACGAGGCCGCCAAGGCCGCCGTCGAGATGCTCGCACCGGCGCCGTGAGCAGTTCTTGCGAGACAGGGAGGGAAACAGCGAGTGAGCGAATTGGTGTCTCACGTGATCTTACATACCACACAATAACAAAAAAATTGCTATCTTGTTGGACTCCGGTTAGGCTGCTTGTGGGGCAGTCCGAGTCAGGGTGGCCAGTAAGTTGGGTTGGAGCCCGTCGCGGCACGCGCTTCCCTTGAGCAGCTCGAGGCTCGTGTTCTATGACGATGCCGGGCACTCCATGTAACCGCCTCATTCGTGTCGATGCCTTACGTCTAACAGTTTATGCGAGCCGCGACAGCATGTGATACCGGTGACCTGCGGTTCGACGACCATAAGGAGATCAATGAGATCGGAAGCGGTGAGATCGACGGTGGTCTCGTATGTGAGCAGGTGAGTGGGCGAGATAATCTTCACGTCACGCTCAAGCACCTTGTGCGGCACGCGAGTGTTTTGAGCCCTAGCGCAGCTTCATTCATTCGTCTCTGTTGAAGGAAGTGCAGACTGCTCCGAGATGCAAAAGTGCCACGCTCTTGAAATCTTTATCGTAGTAGACGGTAAACACCCTCGACAGGTGGGGCTCACTCGTTAACTGCTCCGGATTTGTGTCGGTCGTTGCCACACGTTGGAAGTTGAGCAGACAGTAGTCGGTAAGCTTGGCCAGGGGGCGCGCGTAGCGCCCGCCCACTTCGAATCGGGCGAGACGCTCATCAAGCCGATCGTTCTCACACAGCAAATCGATACCCCAGAAGTTCGATTCGCCTTTGACGGTGAAGTCCAAAAACCCACGAGAAGCATACAACGCGCCGACATCCACTGACGTCTCGTAGCCTAATGGCGTGCTGCGATAGACAGCCATGTAGAACTCCATTTGCCACGCTCGCTCGAGAGGAATGCCGGTCTTCAAGTTTTGACTGAGCGTGCTCTTGATGGCGTCATAGTTGATCGCTCGCACGACACGTAGCATGAATTCTTTCAGAGAGTGTGGAGCGTCCAGGGCTCGCTGCACGCTGCAAGTGCACTTCTTAACAAAGCTTCGCCACATCACTGGCGAAGAAAAGGTGAAAGAAGATCCGGTCGGAATCAAAATGCCGCTTTGAACACAACGATCAAGGATAGGCTCGTCCTCCGCCCTGCACACACCGTGCTGCAGTCGCTCAAGCGAGACCCTTGCCTTATCCCAGTTCCCCTTCAATACATAGATGGCACGAGTGTCCTCGAGCTTGCGAAACAGCTTGCCCTCTTCGCCATCCAGTGCCCCGGTTTCAAGCATCTGGAGCCATTCGTCAGCAGCTGGAGGCAACACACCTCGGCATGTGCGGGATCTGTGCACATGATTCAGCTCACGAATTGTAGTCACACTTAGCCCGACATGGCCCCCCGTCAGTTCCTTGAGAAGCTCACAAAACAGGCCCATTTCATCCTTTAGACTCGCGTAGCCTTCAAAGCACATGGCAACATACTCGTGCAGCTCCTCTCCAGTGAAGTTGAGCAGTTCAATGCCCAGCTCCTGGTGTTCTGAGATCTCGACTGGCGTCGAAAGGTCCGCGTATTGCACACGCGAGCCATAGGGGGCAAACAACGATATGCGAATGTTCAGCTGTGGGCGCGTTTTGACTTCCTTGACAAGTAACCAAAGCGGTGAGGCCTTCTTGCACGGTGAGCTGTCCTTTGTCTGATACACGATCTGGGTCTCGTCCAAGATCAAGTACAGAGTATACCCATCATCGTGAACCTTGTTCTCGAGGTCCTTCCACGAGCTCTTCCACACTTTCTCAAACGCCTCAAACAACTTCTGATCACCTCGAATCCACACCATCGAGAAGGCAGCAATGATAACGCGCTGTCCCTGCGATTGGGACTCCAAGTCTTGGCACACGAGTGCGGCGAGAGACGTCTTTCCCGTCATTGGGGGGCTCGTGACCATCAGCACGTGGTGCTCATTGAGCTGGTCGATCACTTGGCGCGTCTTCGTACTGCGGCGCAACGCTTCTTTCGAGTTGTTGACGTTGACACCTTCGCCCGTATCCGACGTCGAGAATGAGCCATAAACCTCGACGCCGTGACTCCCAGGTTGCGGTATCACGGGACCGATCGCTGGAGGCTGCCAGGTCACTGGTGGCTTGACTCGCACGAGCAAATGGAGTGATCGCCGTGGCGGCTCTTCGCCAAAATGGTCCATCACCAACGTGTGGTCGAAAACTTGATTATGTGCTAGGATCTTCCGGACTTGGGACGGCAATTCGCCCTGGCACAGCCTCCTATAGACGTCGTCGCCAAACTCGATCCATCGGCCATCCGGCTCGCACGCGAGAAACACCTCGAGATCGCCGGCCGTGAACGCCGCGTTCCGGAAATGCTCCTTCACGATGCTGAACTTGACAGCGGCGATAAGATCGGCAGCGTCCACCTGGACCACAAGCACCGGGCGGGCCAGCCCGAGCACCACGAACGCCAACCACATCAGGAGAATGATCGAGACCAATTTCCAAGAAGAGGAGGACGAGGGCAAACCTCCATACTGTGACCCATACAAACATTCTCATACCAAGTTAGCGCGTTTTTGTCGTGCCTTTCAAACTCAGCTTCACCATCAGTCAAAACGAACGAAGTTGACAACAAGCTTCTACCACATTGGTCAACGCCAAGGACTTGGGTGGAAGTGGTGTGGACGAGTTGGTGCTCTGATGGTGTCACGTGATTTTACAGACCACACAATAACAAAAACAATTGCTATCTTGTCGGACTCTGGTTAGGCCGTCACCGCGGCCTGCGTGGCGTGAAGCGCGTCCACGAGTCCGTAACCGTACTGGTTGTTGGGCCAGTCCGTGTCGGTGGTGTTGCCGCACACACCCGTGTACCATCCCACGGGGGTGGCCAGTAAGTTGGGCTGGAGCCCGTCGCGACGCGCGTTCGCCGTGAGGAGCTCACGCAGTCGGTCGTACGAGAGCGTCTTGTCCGGGCTCTGGCTCAGTAGGAGCGCCGCGACGCCCGTGACATGGGGAGTCGCCATACTCGTGCCCGACATGACCACAAACTCGTCGTCCGCAAGGTTGCTGGCCGACACAACCTGCTGACCCGGAGCCGAGATGTCGGGCTTGATCACGTCGGTCTCGAAGCCGTTCGGGCCCTTGCAGCTGAACGCGGAGAGCGTGTCGTTGATCGTGGTCGAGCCTACCGCGATGACGTTACGGAAATTGCCTGGCGACTTCGCCGTGTTGCAGTACGGCCCGGCGTTGCCCACAGCGAAGATGGGGGTGATCCCGGCCGCGTACCACGCCGCGACCATGGGCACGTACACCTTACTGGCCGGGTTGCCGCTCCACGAGTTGTTGATCACGTGCGGGGCCTTGCTGCAGTCGCGATTGTTGCCTTGCGGGTCGGTCGGACACACAAACCACTCGCCACACGCCACGACCGCTGCCTCGGGACACGCGCCGGCGGGGCAGCCCAGACACGCGATCCACTGGCTACCAGGCGCGACGCCCAGTCCGTCGCCGCCGACCGTCGTGCCCATCGTGTGCGAGCCGTGGCCGTGCGAGTCGTACGGGAGCGCGGTCTTGTTGGTCGGGTCGAACCAATTGTAGTCGCTACGCATCGAGTCGCGCAGCAGCGAATGTGTGTACCGCACGCCCGTGTCGAGCCCGCCGACCACGATACCCTCGCCCGTCACTCCGGCAGCCCAGGCCGCTGGCGCCTGTACGCGCTGCACTCCCCATTCGATCGACCCCTTGACGTGGAGCTCACGTGCCGGCACGGCGTCACCTTCAACTGAGCCCACCTCGGCCTCGCGGATCACCCCGACGGTCGGTAGTGCCGCGAGCTTTTGCACGAGCTCGATCGTCGCGCCGTTAAAGTAACGTGCGTTGCGCGACCACGATTGGAACTGGGACGTGAAGAGCGACGCCGACCCCGCCGACTCGTGCGCGAGCAGCGCGTCAATCTCGTGCTGGCTTTGCTGGGCCGCAGCCTCGAGCGTCGCGACCACAAACTCGATCTTCTCGACGCGGGACCCAAACTCATGGGACTCGGCGCGCGCGAGCAGGCGCCGGTGGGCTCCATCAGCGTCGCCACGCATCTCCACGACAATGTCGACTGTCGCGGCGTGCGCCAGCCGGCGGTGCACGTCGCGGTGCACGGTGGCGGCGGAGGCGGCGCTCGTAGCGGCCACAGCGAGTGCCAGCAGTGAGGCGTACGTCTTCATGGGCTTGCGGTAGTGGAGCGAGCGAGCGTGTTGGAAAGTGATTGGGTTCTCCGAGACGCTCTCGGTGGAGCGGAGGAACGGGCGGGGGGCGAGGCGGGGGAGAGCCTGCATCGCATCGTTGCGGCCGGGAGGTGGACGTTGGCGATCTGATAATTGCTTACTGATCCGCTGGGGAGTGGCACCGTGATCTCCCAATAAGAAAGGCGGTCGTCAAAATTTCGAATATTTTGGTTTCATCAGCCAATCATAATAGCGTATGTAGAAATCGAATGAAATGGTCCCTTTTGTAGTGTGGTCCACACATGATTATACAAGAGATGTATACCACACATTACGATTGGTATACACCGACCACTATTTGAGATGAAATGAGATCGATTTTGAGGGGGTATAATGCAATGGAGCGCAATGAATGTACTGTATTAGCAACGGAACGAGACCGGCATCTCGATGGGAGGAGTTCATGCATGTACTTCGAAGTATGGACAACCCGTCCGGCCTCTGTCTCTCCTGACGGAAGTCGCCACCAGTGGGGGACCATCGATATGTGAACCACAGTAGGCGGCGTGAGCTCCGCTGGCTACAAAGGGTGATTGCCTCGCGAGAACGCTTGAAGCTACACAATATCCCGTGTTTCACGAAACGAGGCCCCTGACCCCCCAATCCACAGTCCTTGATCACGACAAGCAGCTCAGTGGCAGCTGACGAAATGAGGGCCCCGTCAGGAAGCCACGCGTGTGTGCTGTTGCATTGTGTCAAGATGCTTTGCCGATGGATCCGACGGGTCCTTATCACTGACTGTGTGTTGAACATGAGTGGATGAATCCAGTCCGGTTTCGTCGCGCTCGGGTTGAAGCTTGTGAACCGCTTATCCGAGGCTCAGAAACGTTTCTTGCCGCTGTCCAGATCGGGAGCAAAATCCAGTGGGAGGTGCCGACCAGATCAGCTTGTGGTGTCCATCCCAGGTGAGTTTTGGCATGGCCGAGCACAAAGTTTCGACGCTCGTATGATTATTGAGGTTGGCGGGAGGTTCCGGATGGGATCATGTATCCATTTTAGCCCAAGCACCGCAAACAGAGGCCTCACGGTGTATTGTGCAATACAATGGCGACACACACACAAACTTCGGGCCAATAACTCTGCCACGGTGGCCACGGCCGCCGTCTGCTAACGCCGTGGAGGTCAGGCACCCTCCCCTTCGACTGGTCTCCACACGGCGATGACCACCACAAAGTCGAAGCCGTTTGTGAATCAATTCTGAACAGCTGCCTGTCCACGGGGGAGCATCTCATGTCCTTCAGTCCACTTTCAAGGGCCATGACCGAACGGCCGACGCAGCCGCTGAAGCGTTCTTTCGGGCCAACGTGGCGCTTCAAGTTCCAGTCCACCGTCCAAAGTCGCGGCCCGTCTGGTCCACACTCGTTGAACTTCAACGCGCCCTTTTTCGTACGAACCCGCGTTGTGGTCGGCGTTCGGCTGTGGTCCAAGCAGCCTGCACAGTAGGAGACACGTCCCTTGCTGCCCTACGCCACGTGTGGGGCCTTGGCAACACAACCTCCCTCGCTGCCTTAAGCCGGCGGGTTGGCACCTCATTCCGGATTTTACCTCCGACCCGGCAAGCGCCTCCACAAACAATGCTTCGCTTCGCTCTGTCCCCGCTCCCGCTCGTCGTCTCGGCGCTGCTCGCGCTCGGCGTCGACGCGCAGACGCTGATCCAGCCGAGCGACGGCTCGGGCATCCACGTCTTCTTCAAGTCGGCCTGGCTCGTGCCACGCATCCACTACGCGTTGAACGGCGGCACCTGGACGGTCGCACCGGGCAATGAAATGACGCAAAGCAACGACACCATTGCGTTTCCTCCGTCGGCCGGATGGTTCAAGTACGACTTCCCGTCGTCCGCCAACTCGCTCGAGTTTGCGTTCAACGATGGCAACGGGGTCTGGGATAACAACAACAACGCCAACTACAAGATCTCGGCCGGAGGCATCTACGCCGTCGGTGGGACGAACGCAGGGACATCCGCCCCCGTGGTTGGGAGTGACCTGTCAGGGTGTGACACCTTCCCCAGCGTGTGCACGGCACCCAGCTATTCCGCCAGCGACGAGAGCCGCCGCTGGCAGACGCCGGCTCGCAACTCGAGCACCTGGACCGCCGAGTACCAGGACCTGCGCTCGCTCCAAGGGTACGCACACGTCGTGTACGCGTCCGACCGCAAGTCCGCGACGGTCACTGTCCGTACGTACCTGCGCACGGCCGCGTACTGTGTGTACAGCTTCAACGGCGCGACGGCGTCTTCAACCGCCACCAAGACCGTCGACTCGACGCTCACGACCGCGCTCAACGTCGTGATCAAGTGCACGCCGACCAGTGGCCCGAGTGAGCAGTGGACGCTGGCGCTGGACCCGATCAACTTTGTGTGGCAGAACACGGCCGTGACGCAACCCTCGGGGATGGAGGGTGGCCAGCGCGGTGCGATCGTGGATCTGTTTGGCTGGCCGTACAAGGACATCGAGTCCGAGTGTAGCGACTTTTTGGGCAAGGCCGGGTACATGGGCGTCAAGATCAACCCGCCGCAGGAGAGCGTCATGTCGGACGTGTACACCAAGGAAGGCCAGCGTAACCCGTGGTATCTGGTGTACCAGCCCGTGAGTTACCGTCTTTTCTCTCGTCTCGGCTCACGCGACGACCTGCGGTCGATGATCCAGACGTGTCGGAAGAACGGCGTGCGTGTGTACGCGGACGCCGTGATCAACCACATGGCCGCGAGCGGGTACGACCACAACCCGACGCACCACAAGCTCGAGGGCTCGACGTGTTCGTCCTGGGGCAAGCACTCGAGCGCCAAGGGCTCGCCTTACTTTACGCGAGCGTTCCAGTACCAGTACAACAAGCTCACCGGCCAGCAGCCAGCGCTCGAGTTCCCTGCTGTGCCGTACGGTCCGTCCGACTTCCACTGCGAGTCGGACATCACCGACTGGGCGAGCGCGACGCAGCTCAACACTGGTTGGCTCGTGACGCTGTCCGATCTGGACACGAGCAAGACGTACGTGCGTGAGCGCATCGCCCAATACTTTGTGGATTTGTTGGGCATCGGCTTTAGTGGCTTCCGCATCGACGCGATGAAGCACATCGCACCGACCGACGTCGCCGCCATCTTTGGACTGTTCAACAAGTACATGGGAGGCTCGCTGCCGTCCGACTTTATCATGTGGGGCGAGATCCTTCTCGGCGGAGAGTATGACATGCTCGCGTGTAACGAGAAGAGCGGGTACAACTACTTCAAGGGACTGGACGCGCTGTACGCGGCGCAGGGTCTGTCGGCGACGGACATTGCCAAGCTCAAGATCTGGTCGTCGGACTACCCGAACTATTTCCCGACGTGCGGGTACTGGGTCATGCCGGCGAGCCGCTTTGTGGTCCAGAACGATGACCACGACCAGCAGGCGCCGGGCACACCGACGCGAGACATGGGTGACAAGGGGTCGGTGTTGATCAAAGAGAAGAACGTGGCCAAGCACCGCCAGTTCGAGACGCAGTTGTTCAGTCGCACGGACGGCGACTGGAAGATCAAGGTCGTGTTGAGCTCGTACACGTTCGGCACGAACGGCGCATTCGGTTTCCCGGACGGGTACTCGACGTGTGGCGGCACGACGGGTGTCACGTGTGCTGTGAGTATGCCGTACGAGAAGGCGTTCCGCGCTGGTTCGTGTGGGTACACGGTGGAGAACTTTGCGAGCGGCAAGTACACGCGTGTGCACCGCGACTTGTCGATCGTGAATGCGATGCGCACGTGGCTCGGCGGCGTGGGCACAGTCACGAACAAAGACCTCGGCATCACTGGCACGTG
>JAADVT010000106.1:0-54673 GCA_023335895.1 Pythium rishiriense
CGCCACCAGCAGCGTCACGTGGCACTTCTCTGACGGGCTCAACGTGTGATCGAAATGCTCAAAATCGTCCTTCGTCACCTTCCACGGCGTACACGCCACCTTCTTGATAAAAATCTTCGTTGGACGGTTTAGATACACGTTCACCTGGCGGTAGTCGTAGTCGTCGTGGCAGATCCCGAAGATGCGGTGGACGTAGTACCAGATCGCATTTCGGTAAGGGCTGGTGTCGATCTCTTCTTCCTTTTGTGCGCCGTAGAAGCCGTATGTGAGCTTGCTGGTGAGGTTGAACTGGTCCTCTAAAATCTGGCCCTGTGAATACATCCATCGAGTTTAGAAGGGCAAGATGGGCAGACAGAACCCGACAAAGACTGGACGTACCGTTTTGCCTGGGAAGTATCGTCGCACAAGCGAGAATCCGTGCTCTGCCCAGCTGAAGTCCTCAGTATTCAGGATCGAGTACTCGTCCGAATGGACATCAAAGTCGGCGTATCGGAGAACCGAACCGCCACAAAATCGCCACAGCGTGTCTCGTCGCCGGCTATTGCAGTCAGCGTGGATATCCTGGCCCGGCTCACTTTCCGCGATTTCGAATTCATACTCGTCCACAGTGATCGGGTCGCTGCCTTCGTCTTCAGCGTCCGGTTCTTCCTCTCCACTCATAGCTCGAATCACGCGGTGCTCGCTCATCTTGAGCAGACCTAGAAGATGGCTTTCGTCTCGATTCATTTCTGCAATGTCGACGTCAGTACCAATCTCCGTGCTTCCAGTCGAATCCGTGGATTCATGGCGCTGGATATACCGGATAGCGTCTGCTTCGGCGTCTTCGGCACCCTCGTGGCTCCAGATCGACAGGTCCTCTTCTTCGGCACACCCGAGGGCCAGTGCGACACATGACATTGAGTGATACTGACAGAGCACGATGATCGCATGGACCAGTTCAGCGACTGACCACGAGTCTTCCTGGTCAGATGACAGCAGCTCCGCAATGTGTTCGGGCGTGATCAGCCACGGGCGGTGTGCTAACATCGAACTGAGCTCGTGGAGACGGAAAAGCTTGGCAGGAATGAAGTCAATACCCATCGTCCACTCATACTCTCCTCCGTTCACGACAAAGTAGTACTGTTGGAGGTCGGCAAGGTAGTGGCACCGTAGCTCGGACGCTGCCATGAGCGCGATGTAGCTCCGCCAGTCCAGAGGAAGTGCGCCGTCGTGGACCATGATCCACACGACGCTCTTTTGGTACAACTGCAGGTAGCTCTTGTGCCACGCGAGCAGCTGCACAAAATGGCTCACGCGGCCCGTGCGCAGGTATTCGTCCTGGAACAGCGCGACGAGCTCGTGGTCTTCATTGTCGGCGATGCGTTCAACGCGGTCGTTCTCGACAAAGTACGACACACTCCCATTCTGCTCGACACTGTCCTGGACGTCGGTCGGCGTGGCCTGCTTGGCCGCATCCAGAAGCTGTGTCATGGTCTCTCGGATCGCGTCATACGGCGCCTCCCGCGCGAGCCGCGCGATCGTCGGGTAGTAATCGACCAGTAACCGCGAGTTGTCGTCGATGAGCTGCTGGAGCTCCTGCTGGACGAGCTGGAGGATGGTCTTCTGGACGGCGGCGTCGGCCACCGCGAGGCGCCGGAAGAACGCGTCCTTGGACGCGCAGATCCGCTCGGCCGCTGTCTCCATCTCGAGCGATTCGATATCCGAAGCCACGAGGGAATTGCGCATGATGGTTTTTTGTTGTTTTGGGATGGCAGCGGTGCGATTACTTCGAACGGACCCAACTTGTTTGAGAGGGTGGGGGATGCGCCTGCGACGTTGGTTGGGAAAATGAAGGACTGCCGTGCTTGCGCTCGTCTCGCCAGACTTCGTTCTCTACCTGGCGTGCGTAGCGGAAACGAAGAACCGTGGAAGAAGAGACGCGGCAGTCGCGGGTGGGGAGACTGGGGCCGTTGGCTCGCTGGATGTGCGAAGCGTCGAATGCTGTAGTGGAGACGTCTCGCCAGCAGGCGCGCCAGATCAAGTTCTCCAGCGAGGAGTTTGAAGCGCTCGGAGAGACGGATGTCGCACCCAATCTGCAGAGCCGACCCCCATGGCAGTCGAGAGACACAGTCGTCTTCCTCTCCCCGTCCTCGGGTGCGACACAGAGACTGCCATCAAAAAAACAAAAAGAGCGTTTCGTCACAGCTGGGGAGAATCGGTAAACCCCGTTTTACCCAGAATTCGGGGTTCCCACACACGGTTTTGAGGGTTGCACATGCCCGCCCCAACGCCAACTGGTGGGGACGAACGAAATATAAAACAGAGAGGGGAGCGCCCGTGAGACATGCTGCGTGGAAGAACCGCTCATGTGGATGGCTCATAAAATGCCATCTTATTCCCCGAGCTTTTGTTTTTTGTCGGCTTTCCTTGATTCGATTGATGCTCTTTTTGTGAGCGGGCGGAAGGGTCGCTTTTTGGACTCACAATTTGAATCTTTTGTTTTGCCACCGCACTCCCACGCCACTGTTTCCCACTGACACAGCGAGCCCATGGAGATCCCACCCGAGCGCGGCGGCTTCAACGCCGGCTGTGTCCCCCTGATCCGATACAGCACCTCGCTTTGTGAACTTCAAACAAGTGCGCCACGTGGCCTGCTCTCCGTCCAAAAGAATTGGAGAATCCCAGAGAAGGAAGGCGGGGGATCGCCAGACGGGCCTACAAACCGCACAGCAAACCGTGCCATCGTCAGCAATGGTGAGTGGTCTCAAAAATGAGGAATCCAACTACGTAGAATGTGCGGATCCTTGTGGCGCTGTTCTCCTCAGCGAATATTTTGCCTCCTTTTCGACGTTGCAACGACCGAGACGAGGCATGGCGGTGCTCGGCGAGGGGCGTGGGGGTTGTGGGCTGCGCTTCGCAAATGTCACAAGCCCTCACAGGAGGAGACACCTTTTTGGCAGCTTTGTACAGTACATGCGAGGCCCTACCACTTCGCTGTTCATGTACAACTGGGATGAGTTGTCGGCTGTTGGAACAGACGGGGTGGGGTGGGCGCCCTTATTAGTGCGACATGGATACATCAATCCGTCGCTGCATCGCGAGGGCACGCAACACGCTCCATCGAACTACTGTAGTCTTCCCACTGAGACTGGGGCAGTGAGACTACACTGTCGTATCGGCGTTGTACCCGCTGCGGAGCTGTCGCGGGCATGGACTCGTCTTAGCAAGGTCGCATCGTCGGTCCCAGCAGACGAAGTATGATCGCCATCAAGCATCTTCACGTTAACATGGGACACGGCGCATTGGCTATGCGCTCGATTCCTCACACCATCAAATGACAATCCGTCCTTCGTGAGTCTGGGTTTTCACGATGATTCCTGCGCCCCAGTGCCCAGCGCTGCCACTTCAACTTGGGGTTTGGCTCTCATCCAGCAACTCGGAGCTTTCCTCGTCTTGCTCTCAGTGCTCAATGAGGGCTACACGCCTTAATCAAGTACATGCAATGGAGGCGACGTTTCGAGGCTTTTCACAAAACCACCGCCACGCAGGGGCATCATCATGGTATCATGTTGCTCTCACCGATCGGCTGCATGCGCCGTGGCTGATCGTGTGAATCTGTATGCATAGCCGCCCAAGAAGAAGGCCCCCAAGAAGACCAAGGAGGAGCTCGAAGAAGGTTCGATCTCGTCCAAACGCTTTCTTTGTACTAGTGTGATCCCTCACATCGGAGCTTGGTGGATACAGAGCGGCGGCTCCAAGAGGAGGAAGAGGCGCGGCGCCGCGCCGAGGAGGAGAAGCGGCTCGAGGAGGAGCGCAAGCGGCGCGAGGCCGAGGAGGCCAAGCGCCGTGAAGAGGAAGCGAGGAACCGCGCGGCCGAGCTCGAGCGGCTCGCCGAGGAGCACGAGGCCACCAAGCGCGACTTGGAAGGCAAAGCCCAGCGGCTCGCTGAGATCCTGCGGGCTCAGAAAGAGGCCAAAGAGGTGCGTTTTTGTGGGATGAACGAGAACGAGGCTCATGGTCGGCTGACGGGGGAATGGCTTGCGACGAATAGTGGGAAACGTACCTGGCTTGTGACCCACGCCCGGATGCTGAGGTTGAAGGCGACATGAACTCGTTCCTGAACTCGCTTGAAGTCTCCACGGATCTCAACGAAGTTGCAGCAACGTGTGCGAGTGCCACGCAGGTCGTGAACGATCTGGTCCACGTAGCGGCCAACGCGCGCGCGACCAACGACACTGGGCTCGTGGGCCAGTGCACAGCGTTTATTGACCAGATCCAAAAGATGGTCCACGACAAGATCGACTATGCCACGGCCCATATTTTACAGTACGCAGACGAATACACCGACAGCAACTCGCGCAGCGAAGTTAAGATGGCGAGCGCGAGTGACTGGGTCAAGCTGGGACTCTGGATCAACCTGATGGCCAAGGGGTCACGAAACAAACGCATCGACTTTAATGAGCTCGGGCTGTCGGTGGATCTACCGAAGGCCATCATCATGCAGTCGCTCGCGCTTCGCGTCACGTACGTCCCGTTTGACCAGCTATCACCTCAGAACGCACAGAATGTTGATTTTGCGCTCGGCGGGGTGTTCACACTCGACTTGCTCGCTATTCCACCGCCACCAAAGCGAGCCCGCGGGTGGATGATGCGAGAGGTTGCGACAGATGCCGCCGACCGGATCAAGAAGCTCAACTATCCCCTCGAAGGCATGGTAGCGTCGGCTGCGATGCCCGTAAAAGTGAGTGTCACCCTGCCATCTCATGTCATTTATGGGAGCGCAGGATCGGCGATTCGCGTGGGCTGGTGGGACCCTCATTCACAGTCGTGGGAGGAAGACGGGATCACAGAAGTTGTCTTCAACGCCGACACGAACGTACTCAGCTTCAATACGATGCACGTCACGCACCTTGCCGTGCTCCAACAACGGGATCTAAACTACCAAAAGTACCTCTGGAACTTGCAGATGAGTACCTCAGTCCCGAACAAGGCACACCTCCAGATCAAAACCGAGCATTACGAGTCCATACGATTCGAAGTCACGGATGCTGGCTGCCGACTTGTCTCCCCAAGTCTTCCTCAGCTCCAACCGGTACAGCATGACTGGCTGCCTCCGGGTGAACTGTTGATGCGGCTCACTGCGTCTGGAATTGGATTATGTCCCGGACTCGACGACGATTCTCGTTTCGGATACACGCCGAAGCTGAAGGCACTCGAAGACCGCGTCATCCAGGAGGTCGTGAGCGTGGTTTCTGCGTACCAAGTTGGCATCGGGAACCTCTCCATTGAGTCACAAGGCGGCGGGATGAAGTGGATCGGAGCGATTGAAAATCCCAAGCAGATCGTGTTCTCCGTGAAGGAGATTTTTTGGCCGTACGTCCAAGAAGACATGGATGCAGCTTACCCACCAACTCCGTTGCTTCCCATGTCTGGCGAGACGAATACTCCCAACAACAACGAAGAACGAGAAGATGAAGACCACCCAGCGAGTGGGTTGCTAATAAACGTGCTGACTGAGGTTGATGATGAAGCCAGCGGTGGCAACGTCAAATTTCGCATCGACCAGTTAGACGACGTTTTCGCGACACATGTGCATCTGAAACGAGCGCTTGAAGAGATCTCGTCCCCGGATGCGCGCGACCGCATGGAGAATTCGAACGTGCTCTTTGAGTACGTGCTGATGAAGATGCTCAGCCTCTTACGGCTCTTCAGCTACTCCAAGCCTTTGAGCACGGTGTTAGGTCGCCATGAGATGAACGGAACGGTTGTGGCGAAGGACAGCGCAGAGGACGAGCTCGCCCAGGGCAACGGTGCAGAAGGCGGCGACGTTGAATCGAAAAAGCTGAATGGTGAAGGTGGCGGTGGCGGTGGTAGTTCCGAGGACACGAGCGCGACAGGGCTCGACTCAAAGATCGATGAGGTCACAGCTCCAGAAGTTACAGCCGCTCCTCATGACGGCGTCGCCGTATAAACGCTACAAGAACCCCAGGGGGCAAACCTTGCATTCATTCATCATTAAATTTATTGGTACACGGGTTGTTCGCCACCACTTCTATACTCACGAAGATGAGAAAGGTATGGCACGCCGCTGACGGGTTTCCAAGTGGTTAGGCAAACCGCGACGGGATCTGCAAGTGTTGTGTCAGCTCCGTGTATCCACCAATGTACTTGCCGTCCATGAAGATCTGCGGGACCGTTCGCACGGGCTCGCCCACGATTTGTCGCAGTGCTTCAATGGAAAGGTCCTTCCCAACCGTAAAGTCTTCGTACTCCCACTCGCGTTCACGGAAGGTATCCTTCGTGGCGAGGCAGTACTTGCAGTTGGGCTTGGAAAAGATGACGATCCCCTTGGGCTGCTTGGTCTTGGCAAGCATATCCTGTTCCGCCTCCGTGAGTGACGCTGGGTCATCGAGCGAGATCTGGATGGTCTCGAGCGACATGTCGTTCATGTCGACGTGGAGCCCGCACTCTTGGGCGACACCGTGGAAGCGGCTCGCGCGCTCGTTGCCCTTGTCGGCCTCGGTCACGGGGCGGCTCGAGTGTGCGTCGCCGACCGTGGCGTAGCCCTGCGCCTTGAGCGGGTGGTACGGCAGCTTGTGTGTGGCCATGTACTGCTCGACGTCTTCGTTGGTCCACGAGAGAATCGGGCAGATCTTGAGGCGACCGTCGTGGATGTTGACGACCTTCATGGCGCTGCGGGTCGCCGTCTGCTCGGCGCGCACGCCCACGAGCAGCGCCTTGGCGTTGAGTTCACGGAGCGACCGCTGCATGGGCTCAACCTTGCGGATGTAGCCGTACTTTTTGTGGGCCTCGGGCGTCGGGATCTCCCAGAGCTTGCCGTACAGCGCCTCCATGCGGGACGGCGTGATCGGCGACTGGTACACGCGCAGATTGAGGTCGAGCTGCTTCTCGAGCCGCGCCGCGAACTGGTACGTCTCGCGCGGCAGGTAGCCCGTGTCGATCCACACCACGGGCACGCGCTTGTCCACCTGGCTCACGAGGTTGAGCATTACGGCCGACGTGATGCCGAAGCTCGAGCTGAGCACGGTGTGGTCCACGCCGAAGGTCGCCAGCGTCCACTGGACAATCTCCTCGGCGCTCTTGCCCTCGAGCTGGGCGTTCATCTGCTCGACGAAGCTCTCGAGCGAGTCGTACAGGGTCTCATCATAGAGCGTCGTAGCTGTGCACGAGGAGGTCATAATGAGACGTTGAAAGTTCGGAAATTCGTTGGGAGGAGTCGATTGCGTTGTGAGGACGGAGCAAAACCAACGCCAACAGAGAGAGCGAGAGGAGGAGGCTGCTGGCAGGAGTGGGCGTTGGGGTTTTCGTTCCGCTTCCGCGATTCCGTTTTGTTGGGAAAGGAACCAACAAACCAACCTGCCCTTCCGCTTCTCGGCCCAGCACGATTGTTGGGCATCTCTTGCCGCGTTGAGAGAGGCAGAGAGATGACGTTTGGTTCTGCGCGGATAGGGCTCTCATCTGATTCGATGAAAATCACTGACGCATCAGCGAAGATACGCGGTTTGATTCGCTGGCGCATTGAAGTGGAACTGCTCCAGCCAATCACCGGATTGTATCCATCCAAGTCACGGTTTGGCATGGCCCCGCCAACAATCCTAGAACCGGCACGGGCTGGTTCAGGATGCGACAACATTTTCTTCCCTTTCTTTCTGTCCATCACAGTACATCTTACAGACCATCACTCAGTCTTGGCTATCGTCCAACACAGGTTTTTGTGTTGGTGTGTACTATACCTCACCCTCTTAAGTACGTAGAACAATACACATCCCGGAACCGTTCTGAATTTCTTGTGGGGAGCTGCTCGCCAACACGGCAAGGGGTCCTCCTCCATCATTGCTGCCATGGCATCGCCAGCGCCGCGTGAGACGCAGCCGCTGCTGCCGCTGGGTGCGTCCCGGCCCTCACGGTCGCCCGCGACCTCGGCGTCACCGGCGCGCGGCCACTTGCTGTCGTTCGAGGCCGGATTCCCGTCGCTCGTCGACGAAGACGAGCTGCTCGCGTCCGAGCTCAAACTACAACCACCGGTGCCAGCCCACGACCGATGGACCGCGCTCTCGGTGCTGCTCACGCTGCTCATGTCGGCCATCGGCTCTGGTACGCTCTCGGTGCCCTACACGCTGCTGCTGCTCTCGCCCGCGCAGGCCGTTTGCGCGATCGGGGTTGTCGGCGTGGCCATGGCGTTCACGGCCGACGTGATCCTCCGCGTCCACGTTGCGGTCGTCGCGAGCGCACGCCACGAGGAAGTCCGGGAGACATACCAGGAGCTGGCGCTCCACGCCGGCGGCGAGAGGCTCGCCAGGTTTGTGTCGTTTGCCGCGGGCTTTGCCGTGTTTGGCGCCTGCGTGGGCTGCGTGCGCGTGGTCCAAGACATGGCGCCCACGCTGCTCGCGCTCGTGTACTTGCGTGGTGGCGACGACGCGTTCGACGCTCTTTCGACCAGTGACCAGCAAACGCTCGTGGCCAAGACCGTGTGGATCATCTTCATGGCCGTCGTGCTGCCGCTCGGGTTCTTCAAGAAGATCTCGGTGCTGCGGTACTCGTCGTACTTGGGGTTCACGTTCTGTCTCTACCTCGTCGTCGCCGTCGCGTACCGGTCCGCCGTGGGCATTTCACCAGAATCGCTCGTGCAAACACCGGGGCTCGCGCCGTTAGAGATCCACGAGTCGGGCTTCTCCAAGCTCTCGGTCGCGATCGGCATCTACAACTTCACGTACATGCTCCATCTCAACGTCATCCCGCTCTTTCCTCAAGTGCTCGCGAGTGTCCACCGACGCCATAGCCAGCACGACGTCCTCGAGGCCGCTCGTGGGCGCATGTCACAGCTCGTGTATGCCGCGGTGGCGATCTGCGCCGTGCTCTACGCGGTCTTTGGGCTCTGCGCGGCCTCGATCTATGGGGATTTCACTCAGGGCAACATCCTGCTCAACCTGGCTCGCGACCCGATCATGGCGGTGCCGCGCGTCATGATCCTGCTCACGATCCTGTTCTCGTTCCCGCTGCTGTTCCACCCGCTGCGGTGTCTCGTGCTCGAGATGCAGTGGTGCTGCGGCGCGCAGCCCTCGCGGCTCACCCAGTTTGTCGTGTCGGTGCTGCTCATGGTGCTGCAGCTACTCGTGGCCACGCGGGTGCCGGGCATCCAGGTCGTGTTCTCGTTTGTGGGCTCGAGTATCTTACTCGTGCTTTGCTACGCCATGCCCACGCTGTTCTACTTGCGGCTCGTGCGCTGGCGCGAGACTCAAAGCGGGCGCCTGCGGATGTATGCGCTCGCCGCGCTGCTCGCCGTGGCCGCGGTCTTTTGTTCCATGGCCACGGTCAAGCTACTCCACTAGTCGATAGGCATCTAAATCTAAAGAGTATTCGAAATGGAGCGAGGAATCTACGACGCCCAGGGAATCCAGCCCTTGATGATCGAAAGGTGGTGGCGTGCGAATCTCGCTCGAGTCCAGGACAGTTGCACCAAACAGCAACCCACGGAAGCCACACCACCTCACGATAGGGTATTTCGACGAGCCTCGCGTCCGGTGTGACGACGACGCCGTGTCCATGGTGGATCCGTCCCGGTGTTGGAGGCACTCGATGGATGCCTCAACATTCGTCACGCCCAACTCACTCAAAGAGAACGAAAAATCGAACTCGCTGACGTCTGCCGAGCTCGACCCAAGATACACTCCTGGCCCGTATCAATGGTTGGTAAAAACAAAGAATGAAGACGCGGCTTGCGTCAACGGATGTGCGATCCGCAATACACTGTGCGAGGAGCCTCGGTCCATCTCCTCGCGTAACTCTCCTGTGTTCAAAAAGATGAGATGGCACGAAAACCCACCTCTTCCCCCCAGATCTACCCAGATCTTCCACAACCACTCGCATCTTCCTCTTGATCACCTTCAGTGGCCGACTCACTGTCTTCCGCACAACAATTTCCAACACATCGTCGGACTCATGTTCTCCAGCGTCAAGCCGTCAGTGGCGTCGCCTGGCACTGCCGTGGCGCTCTCACCCGTCGTATCTGCCCCTCCGTACGTGGCGCTCGAGACTGCTCCAGGAGGATCCTCCACTTCCATCCATCCCGTCGCCCCCGAAATTACACGCTTCCATGACCTCCACGTGTTCATGAACCTGTTCATCACGGCGGTCGGCGCCGGCCTGCTCTCGATTCCGTTCACGTTCGCCGTGTTGCCCAAGGCGCTGGCCATTGTCATGATCTGCGTCGTCGGTGCGTCCATGACGCTCACTGCCCACGCGTTGCTCCACGCCCACGTCCAGGTCGCCCGCCACGAGGAACAAACACTGTTTGCCGGCGCCGGCCGGTTTATCGCGTCCTACCGGTCGATGGGCATCCGCGTCACGGGTCCGTGGTTCGGCAACTTTGTGTCGGTCGTGCTGGCGCTGAGCATCTACGGTGCGAGCGTCGGCAGCATGCGTATCGTGCGCGACATGATGCCCCACATGGCCAAACTCGTGTACGACGCGTTCTCGAACAGCGAGTACGACCACGCCGTCGCCGCGTCGACACGAGACACTGTCGAGATCATCCTCGTGTGGGCCGTGTTTCTATTGGTCGTGTTCCCGCTGTGCACACTGAAGGACATCTCGGCGCTCAAGATCCCCAACTATATCTGCTTCGTGTGCTCGCTGCTTCTGGTCGTGGTCGTGATCTACCGGTCGAGCACGCAGCCGCCCGTGGTCCACGACGAGCGCGTCGACTCGGCGCCGCCGCTCGCTCGGTTCACGCAGTGTGTGTCCATCTACAGCTATGTGTTCACCATGCACATGAACCTGCTCTCGATTTTTGTGCAGCAGCGTGGCGACTTGACGCGGCCCATCGCCGACTCGACGCGCCGCATGACGCGGTCCATCGTGTGCGTCTCACTCGTGTGCGTGGCGCTGTACATCGCCTTTGGGCTCTTTGGGCTTCGGCTGTACGGGGCTGCTGCTTTGCAAGGTAACATCCTCGTGAACCTCCAGACCGACACGTTCATGAAGTTGCCACTCGTGGCCGTGTTCTGTACGATCCTGCTCTCGTTCCCGCTTTTTTTCCACTGCGGGCGCACGATCCTCGAGGAGCTCTACGCTCAAAAGCCCGCGACCGATCTGCCGCGCTCGTCGCGCGTGCTCACGGCCGGCGCGTTGCTGCTCGCGGCGCTGCTCGTCGCTACGTGGGTGCCCGGCATCGAGACGGTCTTCGGGCTCATCGGAGCCACGACCGTCGTGATCAACTGCTACGTCGTGCCGGTCGTGTTCTTCACCAAGTTGTACCCGTGGCGTGAGACCGTCGTGGGCAAGCTGTGGTGTGTGGCGTTGTGGTTGATTGTGGTGTTTGCGGTTACCATGGGCGCCCGCACGGTCGTGTTCCTCCTGGGAGGCGTTTGATGTGAGTTCATCCAACATCAGCAGTATATAACATGCGACAGGTACTAAGTTGAAGCTGAATTGTTTCGATTCGTTCTTTGTATCGATTATAGAAGGTTCATGGAACGTCGTGCGGTTCATCCACCAGTTGGGAGATCGAGGACGAGTCAGAGCCTCGTTATCGCCAGCAAATCGTTGCGTGTGTCAGCCGATCGATCCATCTTCTAGAGGACGCAACGACTAAGAAAACTAAAAGTGGTGGTTGGACGCGACAACCGAAGACGAGGCCACTCATCGCTGGAGATCTCATCACTGGTGATACAATGATCCCTGCAACAGCGGAGTCTTGCACTTCCTAGGCCATCCCTTGAAGGAGCCAAAACCGATTTTACTTTCTTCCACATACTGCTGTACGGAGGTTGCGACCTCACCGTTCTGCTCGAGCAACGATGGGGTTGCTCGTCGTTCTCGTCGGCGTGGTCGCTGGTGTAGCACTGCAGTACGAAATCACACCACTCGTGTCCAGTCTCATCGCCATGGGAGCAGTGGTCGCAGTGCTCGTGGGTATGCTACTCGCATTCGTCCGCTTTGCGTGTGGCCTAGCGTGGGTGCAACAGCTCCCTGTCGTCTCTCAAGTCACCACTTTTTTGGCACAATTGGCCGCCACGATCCTCATCGCCGCCGCCACCTATATCATCGCCGAGTGCATCCTGTTTTTGGTCGTCCAATTTGTTGGTACGGAGTACCAATTCGTCGCTCAACTCGTCTTGATCGGTGTCGAGCGTGTCGGCACATTCGTCGGTATGGCGATCGCGTTGCTCACTCAGCTTTTTGATTCGGGCGTCGAGCCGTTAACTCAGCTCTGCGAAGTACTTGCAACTGCTGTCGCGGTGCTCCAAAAGCTCATCTGGCTGGTTGGATCAGTGCTTGCGCTGGTCCGGAAGTTGTACCGGACGATGTGCGGACGATCGCAAGATGACAACACGAGGTTCGAATTCCGCAAGGCCCCCAAGAGAGATTTTCGAACGTCTCGTCCATTCAGCGGCGTGGTCTCGACAGCGAGCGGATCTGGGACGCGTCGCAAGCAAGGCGAGTATGACCGCAACCAGCACCGTGGCGGCGGAAAATCTGACCGTCCGTACAACCCCAAGAGTTCGGTGAGTAAGGCGAAGTCGCGTGTAGATGCAAGAACCACGGGCTATGTACGCTTGACAGATTGATCTCCCATGAGGCTCTAGCGGACTCTTTCGTCTTAATTTGACTCACAGTAGATCAATCGATCGCTTCGATGGCGTGAAGAGCGCAAACGGCTAAACGGACACACGGTCGGTGGCGTTCTTCAATACCGTAAATTTTGTGCTGCGTGCGTGTCGGCATCTGGAGGTGGCGACATCCACCCCGTTTGATGGGTTCATTGCAGCTCGGTCTCGGGAAACCCAAAAAATATGCAACTGATTCGCGCCCGAGAACCAGCGAAGGAGCGAGCCGAGACCACCCCACGCCGAGCTCGTGGTCGGGGCTGGTGTGGGGGTTGTGGCGATACAGGCGTAGTCGAGACGCCGCAACGCGGCAGTGCCACGGCGCAAAAGCCCAACGAAATGAAAGAGCGACAGCAGCGCGCCCTTGGATGTATTGGGAAATGGAAAATGGCACGGCAACGAGCTTGCCTGGTTGGAAGAGCAAGCTGAACGGGTCCGATTCGTTCGGTGTATCGATTGTTGGAGGTTTATCGAGCATCGCATGATATGTCCACCGCATCTGGCATGGATTGGAGTGTTGGCTTTCAGCATCGCGTATGGATTGGGGATCGAGGACGAGTCTGCCTTTTTGTACGATCCTGATCACCAGTGAAGCATCCATATAGTCAGCTGAGTGATCCTGCCTCTGGAGGATGCAGCGAATGAGAAAGTTTGAAATAACAGTTTGGAGGACAAAGTGAAGACGAGGACACGAACATCTTGCAAATCGCAGCACTGGTGGTCCAAGTAAGCCCGTCCAGCATCCGAGTCTCACAAGCCTCGAGCCATCCTCCGGTGGACTATTCCAACTCCGCGCACGCCAGCTACACATTAAGGGTGTTGGTTCTCCGGTGTGCAGAGCAAGCAGACGCCATTGTCGCGCTAGGTCACCATGGGGTTACTCGTTGTTCTCGTCAGCGTGGTTGCTATAGGAGCACTGCATTATGATGTTTCACCTTTCGTATCCTGCCTCATCGTCATGGGAGCAGCGCTCGTGGTGCTCGTAGGTATGCTGCTTGCGATCGTCCGCTTCGCTAAACGGCTCCCTGTCGTGTACCAAGTTACAACTTTCGTGGCGCGGTTGGCGGCCACGCTCCTTATCGCCGCAGCCACGTATGTCGTCGCCAATGGCATTCTCTTGTTTGCCGTCCAGTTTGTTGGTACTGAGGACCACGTCGTCGCCGAAGTCGTCGCGATCGGCGTTGAGCGTGTCGGTACACTCGTCGGCATGGCGATCGCGTTGCTCACTCAACTTTTTGACTCGGGCTTCGAGCCGCTACGTCAATTTTTCAACGTGATCACGACAGTCGCCGCAGTGCTCCAGAAGCTCTTCTGGTTAATTGGATCAGTTTTTGGGTTGTACCGATGGGTACGTGGAAAGTCACAAGTGAACCCCACGAGGTCCGGATATTGGAAGACTCCCAAACGAAATTTCGAGCGCCGAACATTCAGCGGCGTGGTCTCGACAGCGACCGGGTCTGGGATGCGTCGCAAGCAAGGCGAGTATGACCGCAACCAGCACCGTGGCGGCGGAAAATCTGACCGTCCGTACAACCCCAAGAGTTCGGTGAGTAAGGCGAAGTCGCGTGTAGATGAAAGAACCACGGGCTATGTACGCTTGACAGATTGATCTCCCATGAGGCTCTAGCGGACTCTTTCGTCCTAATTTGACTCACAGTAGATCAATCGATCGCTTCGATGGCGTGAAGAGCGCAAACGGCTAAACAGACACACGGTCGGTGGCATTCATCAGTATCGTTGCTGTCGCCCTGTGTGCGTAGTTCATGTCAAAACAAAGCGAGGCTTGTGTTGGCATCTGGAGGTGGCGACATCCACCCCATTTGATGGATTCATCCCAGCGCGGTCTGAGGTAACCCAAAATCGTGCAACTGATTCGCACCAGATGAAAAGTGGGATTTTTGGATCGGACCCAGCTGAACCGTGGGACTCGGCAGCTGAGATGGCTTGTTTGTGAATGTTGTTCACTTTCAAACCATCTACCTCTTTGCTGTGCCATTTTCCAATTTTCCAATTTTCCAATTTTCCAATTTATCCATGGGCGCGCTGCTATCGCTCTTCCATTTAGTTGGGTTTTTGAGCCGTGGCGCTGCCGCATTGCGGCGTCTCGACAACGTCGGTTCTACCGCCACAACCCCCACACCATCTCCAACCACGAGTTCTGCGTGGGGTGGTCTCGGTTCTCTGCTTCGCTGGTTCTCGGGCGCGCAACCCAAGCCCCCACCGCCAACCTGTGTGATCTGTATGGACCCCGTGCCGGCCACCACGTCTTCCAAGGTGGGCGACACTTTGACCAGCAGCGACGTAGCGACCACGCTCACGTGCGGGCACACCTTCTGCAACGGTTGCATCGGTTCGTACGCTGCGATGAAAGTCCGCGAGCGCAAAGTCGAGTGGGGTATGTTTCTGTGATGACCCGAAATCGAGTGTTGTGACCACTAACGTGAGATCTCGTGTGGGCGTGACCAGACCAGCTCGTGTGTCCCGTTGTCGAGTGCAAGCGCGCGCAGACCAAAAGCGACCTCCGTGCCATCCTCCCCACCGAAATGTTCGACCAGTACACACAGACACTGCAGCGTATCCGCGACGAGAAGAACCCACGGGCGCGCTGGTGTCCACGCCCAGAGTGCGGTGAGCTCATCGTCTGTGAGCCCGACCAGGACCGATTCACGTGCCCAAAGTGCGCGACCACGGGATGCTTTTACTGTCGTGGAGCGTCCCATTGGCTGGCGTTCCTCTGCAAGTTTCGTGCTGACACGACCACCATCGGCGGTGACGCGTCGTTTGCGCGGTGGGCCAGCTCCGTGGACGACGGCGAACGCACCGTGCGTGCCTGCCCCAACTGCCGCATCCACATCTGGAGGAGCGGAGGCTGCAACCACATGACGTGTACCCACTGCCGCCACGAGTACTGCTGGGTGTGCGACGCCGAGTGGGAGCGCAGCCACTACGCGTGTCGCCAAGGCACGCGCAGCGAGAAGCCGACGACCACGCTGTTCGATATCGCGCTGTTGGCCTGTGCGATCGCAACGCTGTTCCCGTTACTGAGTCGAGCCTGGTATGTCACTGTATTCGTACTCTCCGTGCTCACGATGCTCGTCCAGCTTGGATCGTCGATGCTCCTGTTGCTGGCTCGCACTGCTGTAGCACTTGTGAACTCCCTTCTTTGACAGGTGGAGCGATTACCAAAGCGGATAACGATGAGAAACTGGAGTCTGCTGAACGCCTACCTGTGCAAAGGACGAAGCAGCAACAAATCGGGGTTGTCTACAATGCTGAAGCCTTTCCAACTCCAGTTACATGACCGCCAGCTTGGCAACCAACATCGACGATAAGGAGGGTGCTGTGCCTCTATCTCCAGCCAGAGCGCCTTCACCCACTCCTATTGAAGTGTATTCAGCTCATTTGGGTTCTTGATCGAGAAACCTGCAGCCGAGAATAACCTCGAGGAATCACCAGCTTCAGCACTTTCGGGTTGTTTCTGAGAAGATGCATGAACTTTCTTTTCTCGGATTGATGAGATGTGGTGGGAACAACTCGGAGCGAAGATCCGTAAGTACACTCCAGTCCAATCGTGTGGACCAGATGCGAATCCCTGCCCCACAAAAATGACGGGTTCATTCACAAAAATGAAGGGTTCAAAAACCGGGAAGTCCGACTTCTGTGGCTTGCAGTCAAGTTCACGGCTCGAGTTCGTCTTCTTCACCACCTCATCCAATTTTCTCTTGTGCAAAGACCAGAGCATCCGTGTCCGGGCATGAACAGACCGTTCATCAAGTACGCCTCGTCCGACTCGGTGGTGTTCCTAGATGGCGCCGCCAGCTCCTTCTCGATGTCTGCCCGAGGCAAGCGACTCAGTGATGACAGCGACGACCGCACGGTCATCGCACCACCGCTTGCGGTCGCGGTCTCCATTCGCCGTGGCCGCTTGCTGCTGATCACGACGACCGTGGTCATCACAATAGTTGCCATCATCCTCGTTATCCACCGCGGTATTGACGTGACTCAGTTTCCTGCGAACGCCAAGAACGACACCGCCCGCAAAGCGCTACTTGACGATTACAACTCGTACTCAGGCAACGTGGCATCGACGGTAGGGAAACCCATCGAAATGTTTGTGGCTGTACTCGCACAGCTCGTGTCGCTGCGATTCATGGCCCACGCATACACGCAGACAACAATCCCGAAGCGACAGATCGCGATTCGACTCGCATTAAGCGCAGCTATCGGATACCTGATTAACAACGGTTTCAACGCCATCAACGTGCAGCTCCACGAGGCCAACGTCCATGCAGTGATCTTGGCGTCCGATTTGGCAGTGTCAGGAACGCTCAGCGCCAGCGCCTCAGCGGAAACGAGCCCCATGGCGAAGACCATATCAGAGAAAACTCATCGCAACTCGATCTCGAATACGGTGCTGCACAATGCCGTGCTACCACGTGTGCCATTGAACCAGTCGTTGTGCGATTGGGAGCAAAATCGTCTGGAAAATTCTGGCGATGAGAGCATTCCGCTACCGACGGTTGACTACGGATTCACGCAGAGAGACTGGCAAAGCAGACTTTTACAGGAGGCGCTACCCGCGAAGGGGCTCGCATTGGTTGTGAACCCGACGAACGTGAATGTCAATGACGGCGTCAAGGCCGACGATCTCCCAATGAAAGCGTCCATTGCAGCCGACCTGTTGCTGTACATGCTGTCAGTTTCACCAAATGTGTTTCCTTGGGGCAAGTATTCAGATTTCATGGATCACCAGGATCTCGTCGAGCGGTACCCAATGGCCAAGAACGTAACTTCCCCTGCTATCGATGAAAGAACTGCAATCATCACTGGCCTATTGCCCAAATCAAATACATCAAGCGAGATCGAACAGCGGGCATGGTTTCTGGACAAGGCCATGGCCTCTGTGAATCGTCAGTTCAACAAGTCACTACATACCTTGAAACGGGACATCAATCTCGAGTTCTCCCACGTTGAGATCACTCCATCGATTCAATTTGACGCTGTGACCCTCGAGGCCACGATGGACCCGACATACTTGGCGACTGCATCGAGCCCTGACAACGAGACACAGTACACGCAGGTGAGGCAGGCAGCTCCAGCGGGTGTAGCATCTGACTGTGGACCGTGGCCAGCTTTATGTCTCGTTTATAAGAAGGAATACCGAGCGAAGACCAGCGCGTTCTTTGTCGACGCAAATCAGCAAGTCCATGCATTCAGTACGTGTGCGACAAAGTACGGCGATGAGCTCATGTCACGCGGGTACAATTCTATCTTCTCCTGCGACACTACCTCCAATTCGTCGTTTATGATCATGAGCGTGGGGAAGCGACTTGAGGCCGACTCGCTGGTGCAAAACAGGTCTGATGACAACACGGAGTCAACGGGAACCGCTCGAATCACGAACCTGCGTAAGATCTACACCATCGTGATCGGGCGGCTCTCGTGGAAGCTGGAGGACTTGGCAAAAGTGTTTGGTGCCGATTGTGGTTCGAACGTCACGTCGCACAATTGCCTCGGGTTGCATGTACCTCTAGAGACGTCGACTCTCAGCGAACTGGGGCAGAAACCGAACGAGGATGCTAAACAGCAGACACTCGTCGTGAGTGCCGAGGGTCTCCCCAACGGACTTATCTTGCCATCTGCAAGACTGTTCGACTACAGGCCACGGGCTGTCCCCCTTGTTGAGGTGAGCGAGTCACCAAACAATACCGTGTTGAATGCGGATATTTTACTGAGACACAACATCAAGCAAGTTAATTGGTCAACCGAGACGGTGACAGTCAGTTGCGACTCTGACATCGAACGATTGATGTACGACAACCTCAACAACCATCTGTACATCGAGCACGGCTTCCAGGTCGCGTACACGGCCGCAACATTTTTTCTGCTACAGAACGCGGTGGTGAAGGACACGATCCCCATCCACCCCGGTTCAGCTGCAACAACGCTGACTTTCGACGGCAACACCCGGGACGTACTGGCCACAGTATCCACTCCCTACCAGAATGCGCTACTGACGTTCGTCGGATGTGGCCTCCTCCTGCTTTGCGTGTTGATTACAGTGCTCAAATCAAGTGTTTGTCATGGAAACGGTCAGGACCCACTGGCCGAGATCTCCAGACCTCAGGCTGTCGCACGCGTGATGCTAGACGATTCCCAGTACCCATCCTTGTTGCTACACCGGCGTGTACTCCACTCGCAAACTGATGGCATGCCAGCAATACCTCCCTACGCACTGGAGGAGTTCGTGATCACACAGATTGCAGTCGAGCATGAGCAGCACGGCATCGCGTATCGCACTGCTACGGATGCTGCTGCTTCTAGTGAGCGAGACGTATGACTATGCAAGCGATGGAGGGGGGGGATGCGAAGAGACAGAGTGATGGAAAGGTAAGTCCCCCTGTGCGTGTTCCACACCATCAATCCATCAATCAGAAATCCAAAATTCACATTATGATGTTCGATGTCCATCATGGTTCGACGCATCATTTATTGGAGGTTTGTGGAATGTGAGGCGCTCTTGATGCCTATCAGCGATTCTGAAGGCCAAGTTCGAGTTCTCTCTCATGCACGTTACTCAGTGTCGGTGACGGCTCACATTCTCATTCCCCATTCGTCCACGCATCATGGGCGCCGTGCTCTCGCTCGCGCGCTTCGTCTGGCTCGGCTCCCTGTGCGTTGTGTTTCGCCTGCTCACGAGCCCTCCTGAGGAGCTGCCCACATGTCCGATCTGTATGGATGCCATGACGGCCACGTCATCCAGTGACGATAATCCGAGAACGGCAATCACACTGCTGTGTGGGCACATCCTCTGCTGCGACTGCTTGCGCTCGTACGTGGGCATGAAACTGCGCGATCGCCAGGTCGAAACCGGTAGGTGGCGAATCTCAAAGCGCCCCTCACGGACGGCTTATCAACTCACCGCTCTTTGATTGACCCTGGACAGGCCAGCTCGTCTGCCCCGTGGTCGAGTGCCGACGTGCGCTCCACGACCGCGACCTGCGCGCCATTCTCCCCCCAGAGATCGTTGGACAATACAAGCGCACGCTCCAGCGGGTCCGCGACGAGAAGAACCCGCTCGCGCGCTGGTGTTCACGTCCGCAGTGCGGCGAATTGATCATGTGTAAGCCGGATTCGACCGAGTTTACGTGCCTGAAATGCTCGGTAGTCGGCTGCTTTTCCTGCCGAGGAACGGCCCATGTCTTGCCGTTCCTGTGCTGGATCCGCTGGAACCATGGCGCCGACGCGTCGTTTTCCCGATGGGTCCAATCGGTCGGCGACGGCACGGCCGTGCGCGCGTGCCCCGAGTGCCACGTGTACATTTGGAAGAGTGGCGGGTGTAACCACATGACGTGCACACACTGTCGCCACGAGTACTGCTGGGTGTGCGACGCCAAGTGGACCCGGCGCCATTACGCGTGCCAGGAGCCGCCGCTGCGCCACGCGGTCGCCGTGTTGAGCGCCCTGTGCGCACGGTTTGTAGAGGCTCTCCGCCAGCTCGCTCGGAAGTTTGAGAAGCTCGTTACGTGTGTCGCCGTTGCGATCGGCTGTTTCGTGCTTGTGGCGATCCTCGTGACGGCATTGGTCTTGCGTGCCGCTGCGCTCGTCCGGACGGTGCGTCGCTTTGCGAGACGCTCAACCATGGCATCGTGACGAATGTGTTCGAAATGGTGGTGTCAAGACGAAGCCATGAGCTCCGAACCACGCTTTCCGACGTTGTTGGCGTTTGATCCGGACATGCATAGGACTATTCAGCGTCACACTGGTGACTTGAAATGGAGGGGGGCGTCCAGCTTTGCGGGCACCCCAAAAGCAGAGATCTTGTCTATTCTGTCTACGAGCTAGCTCTTGTAGGGCGCAGATCATGCTAAACACAGTTTTCACCAAATTGTGAGAATGAACCCATCCGTGTGTGTGGTGGGTACGAACCTATCGAAAGATCTCATTCCAACGCTTGGTTCCTGTGACATGTGACCACAGCAGTTGCACCATCGTGTTGATGGTTTGTTGGCTCCACCGGGTGGGCAACGCGTCGCTTCAACGCGCCCCGAGGCGCAACAAGCGCGGTTCCATTCGATTCCGTCGCGCGCTCTGAGCAAGCCGGCGCCGCCACTGACACTCTGTCCGATATACCTGGACGCTGTAGATGCTTCCATGTTCTTGTCCAGTGTCATCGACACCAACTGCCACCAACGCGTGCTGTTGGGTGTGTGAAGCCGACTGGCACCACAGCCACTCCACGTGTCTGGAGCGGGCACGTGCCATCGCGCGACCGAGCCGTCCGCGATGGTGGTTTCGTGTGTGCCGTGGCCGTGCCAAGCGCATAGCATCAGTGCATCCACGGAGCTGCGCTTCGCGACGCCGCGCTTTCCATGGTGGCATTTGTTGTCATGATGCTGGTCGTTGCAAGTCGAGATGAAAACGAATCGTGTGGCCGAGGCACGTGGAAGATGAACACTTCTCCCAAATTATTCATGCAGTTACTCCAGGTGAGAGAGTGGGGGGCAGCTGAGAGTCTCACCCACTGGAGTTCGTGGGTGCACAATTGTGACATGAACCATGACCCACAAAGATCCACATATCTCTTCGACATTTTCAGGCTGATTTGTCGTGTCAGCACCATCACTCTCGTCTGTACCAGCTCCCGTGGCCGTCTCCTCGACCTCACTTTCTGAAACAATCGCCATGGGCGCCCTGCCTTCTCTCGTTCTCGTATTCGTCGTGGCCGTGGGCGCGTTGGCCGCCACGGCGGTGCGTCGCCACCGAGAAGAGGACGCACCAGTGTATCCACTGCCGGTGCCGCCGACGTGTCCGATCTGTATGGACCCCGTGGGGCCGTCGGTCTTACCCACGTTTCTCAGTGGTGTCACTACGCTCGCGTGCAACCACTCGTACTGCTACGACTGCCTGGCTTCGTACGCCAAGGCCAAAATACGCGAACGTCAGGTCGAGAGCGGTACGACAGCCTCGCGGTGGTTACGATACGAAACCCCAACTCACTCGATTTTTTTGTGTCGTGGAATAAATACATAGGCCAGCTCGTGTGTCCCGTCCCCGAGTGCCGGCGATCTCTACGCGAGAACGACCTACGCTCCGTGCTCTCGACAACGACCTTTGAGAAGTACAAACGCACTCTCCAGCGCGTTCGTGACGAGAAGAACGAACTGGCTCGGTATTGCCCCAAGGCCGACTGCGGGGAACTCATCATTTGTGAGCCCGGTGCCAAAGTGTTCACGTGTCCCAAGTGCGCGACTGTCGGCTGCTTTTATTGTCGTGGCAAAGCCCACCGGTTCGCCTTCCGGTGCCGATGGCGGGCGAAAGATACCGTGGAGGACAAGGCGTACCGTCGATGGGAAAAATCGGTCGGTGGAGGTGACCGTGCCGTGCGGGCGTGCCCCAAGTGCCACATCCGGATCTGGAAGAGTGGCGGGTGCAACCAAATGGCCTGCACCAACTGCCACCACGCGTACTGTTGGGTGTGTGAAGCCGACTGGCACCACAGTCACTCCAGTTGCAACGATAAAGAGCAGGCCAAGGCCAGCGCCAAACCCAAGACAGCAAGCGAAGATTCCGACGGCTCTGCTCTTGGTAGTCTCCTAGTTGGCTTGATGGTCATAGGCG
The DNA here is from genome assembly GCA_023335895.1 of Pythium rishiriense. Classification (NCBI taxonomy): domain Eukaryota; phylum Oomycota; class Peronosporomycetes; order Pythiales; family Pythiaceae; genus Pythium; species Pythium rishiriense. The sequence continues at coordinate 22,230 of JAADVT010000106.1, forward strand.
CCGCGACAGTGGTCGTCGCGAGCGTCGCTGGTCTCGCGCGGCGACGGAGACCGCGACAGACGTCGTAGTCTCGAGTTGGCCTCGTGGCCACCGAGCTGGCCCTACGTAGACCATAAATTAGCAAAATCTGCTGCATCATACAGTGGAGGCAGTCGAGCTATGTGTGAGACGTGTGCACATGAGAAAAGTTCTTCGATCAGTCTCTGCCAATCTCCCCGTTGACACGAAACAGCCCCGCATGTTAGGCACTTCCCAAACCGCCAGGGACGCTGCTGTCGCTCATTCGCGTCGTTTGGAACGCGGTGGTGTGCTGGCTGGTGGCGCTGTGTGGGTCACGCCAGCCGCCATCACTACCACCGCCACCTCCTCCTCCACCACCGCCACCGCCGCCAGTGATCTGCCCAATCTGTCTTGACGCCGTGCCTTCTGCCTCGGGCGCCCATCGCACAGGCGGGGCTACCGCGATCACGCTTCTCTGTCGACACACGCTCTGCCGCGACTGCATCGGTCCGTATGTCGAGCTTAAAATACGGGAGCGTCAGGTCGAAAGCGGTACGTGGCTGGCCGCGTTTACTCGTGATGTGCTGGGGCACGGCCCTCACTTGGGTGTCTTACTCTCCAGACCAGCTCGTGTGCCCTGTCGTCGCGTGCCAGCGCAGTTTCAAGGTCCGCAACCTGTGGCGCATTCTATCCCCACAGGCGCTTGACACGTACAGACAAACGCTCCAGCGGGTCCGCGACGAAAAGAACCCGTTGCACGATGGTGTCCGCATCCGCAGTGCAGCAAGTTGGTCCTGTCGGAGCCAGGCGCGAGGGAATTTACGTGCCCAAAGTGCGCGACCGTGGGCTGCGTGGACTGTCGGGGCAAGGCGCATCTCTTGGCGTTTCTGAGCAAGTCCAAATGGACTAGTGACGCGGCGTACCTGCGCTGGGAGCGGTCGGTCCGGGACGCCCACCGCGCCGGGGTTCGGCCGTGCCCCAAGTGCCAGATGCGCATCTGGAAGAACGGCGGATGCAACCAGATGCGGTGCACGCACTGCCGCCACGTGTACTGTTGGGTGTGTCTCGCCGACTGGCAGAACCGCCACTACTTATGCCGTGAGCCGCCGAGCGACCAAGCCGCCGGCCCCAGCCCAGGGCGCGTGGCCGTGGTCACACTGCTCGCCGTGCTTGTGGCGATTGCTGTCTGGTACATTTGACCACACCTCCGGTGTAGTCAGAACTTTGTTGGCTTGAAGCGTGGTAATGAGGACGTGAACAGGATCGAACTATTACCCAGAAGAACAACAAAAGAGACCCTTGGCTGGATCCATTCCTGTTTGGTTTTTTTTTTTTGGTTGTTGAAGCTGATGCAGAGTGACGGTCTGTGTACGGTCATTCCGACTGGGTTCAGGTTCAGGGACCTTGGGTCAATAGGTGCTTGTGATCCACATGCTCCGGAAGAAGACACGACGGACTTCACCCGCCGAGTCGTCGTGACCACTCGCAGCAAGCCCATTCTGCGATTCCCATCCGACCAACACGACGTTTAATGACATCATGGCCAGCTCACTGAGCGGTCTCCTACTTTGGCGCGCCACACGAGAGGACTCGTCGACCACAACCTGTTTGATCTGCTTGGAGTGTCCGGGTCTGCCAAACCTACAGGACGTCCGTTCGATCACGCTCCAGTGCGGCCACACGTTCTGCCGCGACTGCATCGGCCAATACGTCGAGACCAAAGTGCGAGACCGCCACGTCGAACGAGGTGTGTCACTACGTTGTGAGAGAAACCCGTGTCTCGCTATGCTTGTGGTTTCATATCTGCTATGACGTTGTAGACCAACTCGTGTGCCCCGTGATCGAGTGTCGCCGCAGTCTCGGCGACCCCGACCTCCGCCTCATCCTCGCCACCACCGACGCCTTTGATCACTACAAACGCACGCTCCGGCGCGTCCGCGACGAACAGAACCCACGCGCACGATGGTGTCCGCGCGCCGAGTGCAGCGCGCTCATCGTGTGTAAATCATCACGAGCCAAGACGTTCACGTGTCCCACGTGTGCCACGGTCGGTTGCTTTCACTGCCGGGGTTTAGCCCACGCACGCGACCAGCAGTGCGATTCCTCGCCGATCAAGACGACCCAGCATGACGACTATGATGTAGAGACGCCGGAGCAGGACGTGGATGCGTTGTACCTCCAGTGGGAACAGTCACTGGAACAAGGCCACGCCGACAGTCGTCCCCCCGTGCGTCCGTGTCCCAAGTGTCGGATGCGTATCTGGAAGAACGAGGGGTGTAACCACATGACGTGCTCGCATTGCCGCCACGAGTACTGTTGGGTGTGTGACGCGAATTGGTACCGAGGCCACTACACTTGTGGCGCGATGGCGGCTCGACGCCACGGCCCAGTGAGACGACCTTCGACCTGGTTAAATCTGGTCGTGTGGGCTGGGCGGGAAGCTGTCGGCCTCGTTCCTGCCGCGTTTGGGATCTCCATGGCGATTGCTCGCACAGTGCGACCTCCCACAGCCCAAGGCCGTTCAAATGTGGTAACCATCCCCCGCGACGTAAGGCCCATTGCACGAATCATCAAGTCTGTGTGGCGTGGCCTCGACGCAACGTTGGACGCGGCATTGACGCTGGTCGTTTTCGTCGTCCTGATCGTCATGGCCACCCTCGCGGTGGTCTACGTCATACTGAGTTGCGCGTGGGCGGCGGCCAAGCGTGTGCTACGAAATGTGCAGCGCTCCCTCCGCGTTGAACTTGTGGCAGTGGGCGCAGCGGTCGCTCTTCCCAGTCTCGCGCTTGTGCTGCTCTCGCGATAGGGCCACAACGCGATGGCCGAACGGACGCTGGTATCAAGCCATGCACGTATCCCCGTACGCACTTGGCTTTCCTTGGCGTGTGCCTCCGTCCCTTGTTCGTTCAATAATTGACCGTGGGCTCCATCCGTAATAAGCCACTGTTGGAAAATCGAACTCGAGTCGTTCGAATTTTTGTGTTTTCTGTACCCATCTGCCGTTTTCAACCCATGCTACACTAAGTTCGCATCCGCACCAAAACCGTGCAGTACGGTAAGTTCGCTCTAAGTACGCATTTCCCCGCTCCTCTCTTCCCTTTTCGGGGTTCTCCTCGTCCATTTGGACTGGCCCCGTAAGTGCCAAAGCGAGATCACCACGGGGGAGTCCGCTCCTCCCTTTCCTCCTCCTCCCTCCTCCCTCCTCCAGTGCGACAGCCACCCGACGTGGAGCGATCTCGGCGCGATGGAGTACGCCGAGACCCGCGACCCGCTGGGCTTTGTGGGCGCGCGCGTGATGCGCCACTCGCGCAGCGCCCGGCGCCGTCGCCAGCGCTCGCCGTCGGCGTTGCCGTCCTCTTCGACGGCCATGAAACACGACCCGGGCGCCATGGCATCGGACGGCGACGCCGATGACGAGGCCGTCGCGCCGCCCTCGCTCGTGCTGTACGGCTGGCTCACGCGGTACGACGCGCGGCTGGACGTGTACACACTGTTCCTGCCCGAGAGCGGCGGCGCGACGCTCTACTCGCGGAGCGACGTGCTCCAGTTTGTCGCGAACCCCGAGTTCCAGCTGCGTACGGACCCGGACGACGCGTTCCCGCCGCCGGTCGAGAACACGACGAACCGCTTGGTCGGCACGCCGCTGCGCAAGCGCGCCAAGAGCGGTGGTGACGACGGCCACGACGACGAGACCGTCGAGGGCCGCGTGGTGTGCTACCAGCCGTTTGCGGACCGGTATACCGTCGCGTATGACGACGGCGCAAGTGTGGAGCTGACCGAGCGCGAGCTCGTGGACGCGTTGGTCGCCAGTGCCAAGCGCGACCGTGCCGAGCGCGACCAACGCAGGCAGAACCAACAAGAGGTCCCGTCGCCGCCCGTGTCACGGAAGCGACGCCGTAGCGAGGACCTGGCGACGGCTTCGCAGCATCAAGGTATGAACGACGACGACGATGAGACCGAAGACGAAGAGCCCATCGTGGCGCCACCAGTGAATGACGGTATCAAGGCCGAGCAAGCGGCTCCGCCAGTCGCGATGGTAGAACCCCCGGGATCGACGAGCGCTCCTGAATCACCCACGAGACCAGAGCCCGTTGCCGCTCAACCACCACCGGTTCCAGAGGCTGTGGAACCTGAGCCGGATTATGAGTTTGCAGACCCGGACGATGACGAACCGATGGAACTGATGCCGCTGGATGATGATGACGAAGACGAAGACCATGACATGAATAGTATTAATGCCGCTCTGGCGTCCATCAAGACCACGACGCCACTTCCGCCCAGCTCGGACGTTGTCGATGTACAAGAGGACGACGACGATGAAATAGTGGTAGTCGGTGCGCCGATACCTCCGGTGCCACGGCCTACATACCAGTACTACGTGGTGCGCACGAAACCCCACGTCGCCATACAACCACTGGACAAGCGCTCGATGGCATTTGAGTTTCTACGCACCGAACTAACGCGGCTGCTTGACGCCGAGGAGTGCGCGTCACTCGAAACGGCGTTGGTCGCGGACGTCATGGCGAACCGCGACATAAAGGACCGCGACGCCGTGCGGCGCTTTGTGGAGACTGGCGGGCTCGTGGTGATCAATTGTGTGCTGAACGCACGGGCAATTGATGCGCTCTCGCGCCGCCATGCGCGCTACGATCGCGTGCTGTTTGTGCTGAAGCTGTTGGCGATGTTACCGACGCCATCGGAGCAACAAGTTATGGAATCATCGATCGGCAAGACCATCGGGCGGTTTATCAAGTCGCGCATGAACGAGGCTCAGGCTGAGCCCGATCCGGCGATGCCCAAGTGTATCGCACAGCTCGCCAAGTGGATCAAGCACAAGTGGATTGCAAACATGGACCGTTCAAAGAAGCCGACTAGTGCCGCGGGGCCGGCCTCGGCGAAGAAGCACATGCAGCGTCCGATGCAGGGCCGCCCGTCCGGCCAGCGCTCGAACGATCCCGAGCCGATCCCGCGCCGAAGCACGGCCTCGTTTCCAAGCCGCCCACCGCAGGTACCGTCATTCGCTGGTGCGCCTTTTACCACGGATGTGCTGGGCAATGCGCTTGCGTCGGGCGCGTCTTCTCCGCGATACCATTCGCAGCAACCGTCCAAATCGAGTTTGAAACCTGATTGGATGCGACAGAAGGAGACGCTCATGCGGACGCGATTCACGATCAACACGGACGCCAACGCTGAGCGACAGCACTACCAGCGCGATCACAAGAACGCGGTGGGGGCAAACGCTCGTGGGCTGACCAACGGTCGAACAACAGAGGATGCGGGTGCGAGGGGCGTGTACGGACGTTCGCAGAAGCTTTCTTTCGGGCCGCGCTGGAGTGTGTGCGAGTTTTTCAAAGATACACCGCCATCGGCCGTGCGTCGCGCGAACACGAGCAGCGGCTCGCACTACCTCAACCTTATGGCGCGTCCGAAGTCCATTCTGCGCAAGACAAGCAAGTACCGTGCGAACTTGACCTTTTAGAGGCTGGTTGTAAGAACCTGAATCATGAACTTATAAGTTGTCGGTGAACCACACCGCCACACTATTTAACAAGTTCCGACGTGAAGCAAATACCTCAGTTTTGAAAGGAAAGCGTCGTCGACACTTTCTCTCATGTGTTGGGGTTAAATTATGTTCCTGAAGACACTAAATGGGGTACCAACGTGCAGCTTTCTTTACTGCATGGCGCTACCACTCAACTTCCACGACGCCCGCAGATAACCCATGACATCCTGCAGAGGTACATAAAAATGTTGCGTGAGACCAGCTTTCCCCATCCGATTAAGCCTCTCCCGACTTTCGCACCTTGATGAACGCGTCTCGCAGAGCGACTGGGACGTTCACGTGCTCCACATCTGCTCGTAGCGACGCCTCAATCTTGTCAACTTTCAGAATCTTGCCCTTCCAACTCTCGTATAGTTCAGTGCGACGGTGGAAGTCACGATAGTAGTCGATCAGAGTGATCACCTGCTCTGTACAGCCGCGCGCTCCTAATCCGTAATTCGTTCGTAACGTTTGGAGATGCGCTGCATGTTGATCTCGAAGCTTCGACGGCTTGGCTTTCATGTGTGCAGAGGTTCCCGCCGGATCCAGTACGGCAGCAGGATCAGTTGCGATAGCTTTCACTGTCACAAGTTCATGTGGAGCACAATCAGTTGAGTCGCCAGGCGGTTTGACGTTTTGATTAGTCTTCCCTATAGACCCTTGTCCGTTGGTAACGACGGGAACTGCGAGCGTAGGCACAGAAGCGGCTTCGTCTGTAGCGAGAGACTCGACACTTACGACGAGCGACTGCACTGCGTCCTTTGTTTCATCGAGAATGGTCACATCGCCCGATTGAGAATCGTCGTAAGAAGGTAAAATCTTGCAATCCGCTACTCCAGACGTGGGGTCTCCTGACATGCCCCCTTGGTCAGCAGATGTTGACAGCTGCTGCTGCCTCCAGTACGCTCGGATCGCTGCAATGTAACCTTCTTTCTTGTTTCTCACCTCGGGAGGCTGAAGATGTGTGATATGCAAGCGACCATACACATGACGCACTACCTTCACGCCGTACTGCTCGAGAGGTTCAGAAAGAAGTACCGCGAAGTCAGGATCTGCGGTCTTTGCCTTTTTTTCTCCGCCGCTTGCAGTCTTTCGAGGCTTTGAGCGAGACGTATGCTTCAACTCTTGTCGATCATTATGTACCGGTACATCTTCTCCGAGGAAGGTCACAGAATGATTGGGGACAGATTTCTGGTCGGGTACAGGTCCGTCGGAAACGAGTGCTTCATCTTGGTGCATTTCATCCTTGACTCCGATCTTGGTTGGTGTATCACTAACCTCGGCGTCAGCCTCCACAGCTGCGCAAGGTATCTCTTTGAGTTGGGTAATGACCGGATCTGCCTCCATTTTTATGTTTTCTTCTGAAGCATGCGGCTTGACAAGCTCGAATTCATGCTCATCAACATCCGCTTTCGACATAATCGTTTTGGGCTCGCTGACTTTCCCGACTTCGACGACTTGAGTTTCTTCACCAATAGCCACAACGGGCGAAATGGGCTTGTCCGCCTTGTCGACTGTGCTGTTTTGCCTCTCTACGTGAGGAAGCAGCACAGTGGGTTCAGCTTCGAGAGACTGAGTCTCCTCCAAGTAGTCCTCTTGGCTGATTAAGACCATACCATCCCAGCTAGAATCAACAGAAGCTTTCCGGTCCTCTACAGGGGGGCCGGTGCTGCTCACCGCAGATGCTGTTATCTCAGCACGTGCTGTGATCGTGTTCGTATTCCCACCTTCCTCAAGCTCGAATGTCGAGTTTCCAGCAGGCGAGATATTGGTATGTGCAGGAGAGGCAGTTGAGCCGGAGTGCCGTCTGATTGTCAGCGACGGCTTTCGTGTCCGTCGGCGCCCCGTCGTGAGCATAGATACATCTACAGGGTTTGAGCTCCCGCCAATAGCAGAATTCAAACTTGATTCGTCTTCTGTGGGAGCTTGCTCGACAACAATATCAGGAGATCGCTCTTTCTGCTCATCACAGTCGATGGAGTGGCCAGCGATGTCTGACTCAGACTCCCCGACAACATCTTGCATCACGGTGGTGGCATGATCTTTAATCTCGTCGCGTAGCGCGGGGCTCTCAGCCGAAGTGTCTCTCTTCGTGAGGGAAGGTTCCTCATGAGCAACCTCGTCGATCACGCCTGCGGGTAGGTACCCCTTTTCGCTGATAGAGTCCTTCTGTCGCGTTGGGTTGTCGATCGTACTTCCATCACGCAATGGTGAGTTTATATCGACGTCTTTGGAGGACTGCTCGTTGAACGAAGGTTTGCTGGGCTCGATGATATCCACACCAGCGTAATAATCATCAACAATGTTGGAATGCCTTGTGCAGGGGTCTACGATCATCTCCTCTGGCTGAGAAGAATGCGACTCTGACGTGTTTTGAGACTGGGAAGCGTCATAACTTGAGTCTTCAGTCACATTCGGGTCCACATTTCCATCCATAACCGGCGCATCCTTGGCGTCCACAAGATTGGTTTCCTGGCGAGGAGATAGTGAGGCAACACTCGTATCTTGCATCGACACGTTTTGGCTACAAGTAGCGTCTCCTGAGTCTTGGGTCGAGTAGATGGAGTCGCGTGAGGCAGTTGCAGTCAATTGGTCGGAAGATACCCCATCAAGCTGCGAGGAAGAAGTAGGCTGATCCTGGGATTGCGAAAGGTCCTGGCTTGCATCAGTGACGAGATCGACTACTTCTGGTACCAACGTCACCTCACCAACATTGGGGTCCACAGCTACTGCCGCAGTCGTGGCGACCTTGTGCATCTCTACGACTTCTTGGGCTTCCGTAGTCAGTGTCGTAAGCTCGATTTTCGCGGGCTTCGGCCCTCGGCGTTTCTTTTTCGACAGAGGCTGAATCACCTCGTCCTTTCCTGCTCTTTCAAGATCTGCCGACCCTTTTCGTTTCTTTTTTCGACCGCCTTCAGGCGCACTCGCGTGGTCCTCACGCACTACACCCCCTTTGGGCACTAGTACGTCCTTCGCGTCGCTTGGAAAACCCGGGTTTTTAACAAAACACACCTTGCCGGCACCAAAGAGTATTTCCGCCACCGAAGCATAGATAGGGAGTCGGAGCACCTGATTGCGTTTCTCGTCATTCAGAACGGATCGATAGTGGCGTTTCCGAGGTACGAGCTCGTAGGGCATGTACACAACACCACGCATTCCCGAGTTGAGTCGCTCTTCTCTAGTATGAAAATAACGGAAGAGACCAACCGGTGATTCTCGCCGCTGGTCGTACGTCCCCACGATAAGGCCGACAAACGGGTAAGAAATCTCGGTCTTGCCTCCCTCGAGCAATTTCGGCCGTTGAAATAACTGTTGGTAGCTGGTTTGGTTCTCAATGTCTCGAATCGAGGGATCAGGAGCAAACGCGGGGTGTGAATGATACCAACCCACCACTTCTAGTTCTGCATTTTGGATGATCTCGCGCAGTTCGATTTCGCTTCCAGGGTCCATCTCAACGTCAGTCGATCCATCATCGCCTTCAATTTCGAGGGATCGGCATGGAAACGCGGCTTGAATGTACAGAGTTTTTGTTGCATCGTCCCAACGACCACCTAGAAACCCAATGATCTCACAAGTAGCAAGGTGAGAGTGAAGATCACACACGAACACGACGTCCGGATGTACAACAACATCAAATGGCGCTTCGACTTGTGGTGGCGCACCCCTAGAGCGACCGCCGCCTGCTTCAATACTCGTAACAACACCACCCTTGGCCACGTACGATGCACATTGAACCATGGTATGGGGGTCGAGGTTACCTGTTAACATGCTTTGTCGGATCTGGGACTGTTGCACTGAACGTACTTGCCGTTTCCCAGCGCCACGTTCATTGTTGCTTGTTGCCACGCCACTGATTGCTTCAGCTGCATCCTGCATCTCAACGCTTGATCCAGGACCAGGAGACTCGTCAGTGAAAAGTGTTTCGTCCCACAAAAGGTCAAGCCTGTACGCGAGGCGAGCAAAATTCTCCGAGTTTGACTCGTCTGTTTCGACGTTGTCGCTTGCTTCCCGCTTCGTCCAGATCGCGGAAAGTGGCGTCAACGTCAGCGGCTCTTGCCTCGACTCAGGTTCCAATCGACTTGTTTCTGTGCTTCCAAGCGATTTGTCGTGATGGTGTTTTGCTCCTTTCTTCTTCTGCGCCTTCGAAGCCGGCACTACGCCGACATCCGAATCACGCTTCTTTTTCTTCTTCTGCTTTAAAGGTTCAGGTATGTCGTGATCTGATTGTCCTTTCGTGAGCTTTGCAGACTTCGACTTCGATGAACCTTGGCGCTTGATTTTGCTCGACGGTTGAACAATCGACATTTCGAAGTCACCGGACAAATCTTCATTGTCGTCTTCGTCCACATGGATCACGTCATGATGTGTCCTTCCTTCCTTCCGCGACGCCTTTTTGCGGGACGACATCGGCTTTGCAACTGCCTTCACCGACGAGCTCACAATCTCAAAGTCACTTTCACCATCATCATCATCAATTGCTTCGGCGCGATGGTTGGATTTGTACTTTCCAGTTTGCTTCCCATGGGCAGACTTGGGTTTCTTCCCACCGGCAGAAAGATCGAGGATCCGTTGGGGGGCCTTCAAAGACCCTTTCTTGGACGGTGGTGTGGACACCATCCCGTTTCCTCCCACTTTCGTTCCCTTCTTCTTCGGCGATTTGGCTGATTTTTTCCTCGCGATCTCTTGCTCACCATCGGTGTAGTCCGACTCTAACGACGCCTCATCTTCTTCCTCGTCATCTACGTCGTCTTCGTCAATATCTTCCGCGTTCAAATCGTCCTTTGATGCCGCATGACTAGCATGAGTCCGCTTCTGACGCTTGCCATTGTTCGCTCGCACCGTTAGCTGTTGTTGCTGTTTCTGTTGGTCAGCCCACAGTTCTTCCTCCGTCGGCTGTGCGCGGATGGGCGCAATTGCATCGAGCTCATCGACCGTCATGTGGTCATTCATATGCAGCAGGCGCATCGCGCGGCCGAGCGCGATCTTGAAGCCGCTCTTGCCTTTGTGCTTGTCCTTGAGTCGGAGGTAGTTGATTGCGAACGGGCAGACAGTCTTGGGCGTGACCTCGATCACGCTGCAGTTGAAGCGGTCCAGGAACATGATCAAAACCGAGAACACGAGCCGCTGCTTGCCGTCGGGGAGCGTGTGCAGCGTTGGGGGCGGGATCGGCAGCTGCTGCTGCGTCTGCTTGAGATCCAATCCGGACTCGTTCACGGCGTCCCAGCTAAAGAACAGCACCCCAGGCCACCACGGGAACGAGCCCAGCTTGGCCCAGACCACGTCAAAGTTCTGGTACTGCTCCTCGACCAAGGCGCTGGCCTGTGCGTGGGCCTCGTCGGCCGCGAGGAACTTGCTGCGCCGCGGGCGATCGGCAATGACCACCATGACGCGTTCCTGTGCAAACGACCTTGAATCTCAGCAACTAGAGACCTCTGTGCGGCCGGGATGGCGTGAGAACGATGCGCGATCCAAGGTCTATACGTTGAACGACCCAAAAAACACGAGGGGCCGACGTCGCGCGATGCTTACAGCGCCCAAGGCGACGCCCACGGTCACGTTTCCGCTTGCTGGCGCTGAGGATTTCCGAAGCTTTGCCGCCCAACAGAAATGCCCGCTAAGGAAGAGTGATGGTGACGAAACATACCGGTATTGATATCGGTTTTTATTCGATATGATACTAATTGAACCTTTAACGTATTTATGATTTCTAAATGTAGTTTCTAGGAAAGAATCTAGGATATCATCTCCATCATCCCGAAATCCAGGTCAGGTTGCCTTGCGGAACCGCCCACGAACCTTCCGGGTGGAGATATCTGAAATGCAGAATGTTGGTACAGACATTTGAGAGTGAACTTCTCCGAGCGTGTCAAAATCCCGAGATGGTTTGCTTTTCATTCCGCGATTCACCGCCTATCACGTACACCAATTCACGGGGGACGGAACACACCAAGAGCAAGACATGTCTGCCACTACCGCTGAAGCTACTGCCTCCGCCTCGCCTCGTCTTGCGTGGGGGAGCACGACCGCGCCCAAGAGCCCGACTCTCCAAGAAATCCTCGACGAAGAGCTCGCACGCCAACTCACAGAGCTTGAGCTCCAGCAGGCCGCTGCCGACGCCCAAGTGGACTATGACCTTGCCAAGGCGCTTGCTTTGGAGGAGGTTACCCATGTTACCTACGATGATGATGTCGACGAGGAAGACGAGGATGATTTTAGTGAGGAACAAGATGAGGACGAGAACGACGACGAATACTTCGACGACGCTGACGACGTACACGACGAGTACACGGCCAAGAACGTCAAGACCAGAGACATGGGCGTCCGGCGCCGCACTGACGCTCCGTCAAAGCTGCAGCTGGCTGGGTCGTTTGACGATCGCACTCGGTTTGTGCTCGGTAAACTCGCGGCGCGCGGTATCCTAAGCGCCGTCGACAGTCGACTCCACTCGAGCACCACTGCGCTAGTCCACCATGGGAGTAATCTGGTTACTGTCGAGGACTCGGACGAGAAATCTCAGGTCCACTACGCAGTCAAGATCCTCAAGGCCTCGGCCATCGACCACGGCGCGCAGAAGACGTCCGAGTCGCTACAGCGCAGCAACCGCCCCGTGAACGAGGAGATGCTGTGGATGAGCGTGCGTCGCCAGCTCAAGATCCAAATGGACCGCGAGTACTCGTCTCTGGCGCGTGCTGTTGCATGCGGCGTGCGAGCACCGGCACCGGTGTGCAGCTGGGAGCACGTGTTGGTCATGGCCTTCGTGGGAAAGGAGACCAAGGCTGCACCGCGGTTGCGCGATGTCAAGCTCAACCAAGGCCAGCTGGCACAAGCGTTTGTTGATCTTGTGAGCAGTATGCGCGCTATGTACCAACAGGCCAAGCTCGTCCACGGCGGCCTGAACGAGTACAGCATTCTTTACCACAACGACGCGTGCTGGATGACGGACTTTTCCAGCGCGATCGACATATCGCACGCTGAGCACGTCGAGGCACTCGAGCGCGACGTTGCGTTTGTGCACGACTTTTTCGCAAGCAGTGGCATGCCCAAGGCGTCCAAGCACAGCGTTGGACTGCTCCACGAGTCCACCATGCGCGCGCTGATCACTGAGGAGGCGCCGAGTCAGGTCCTTGGTGCGTTCCCGTGGCTTAAGCCCTTCTTGTACGGGAAGAAGTAGAGAGAATCTTGCACAATACAATTTATATCATTGCATTTGTTCGAAGGTATCATCTCCGTTTCCGGATCCGTAACATCTCGGTTTGCTTTGCATCCTCGATTGAGTCGCGGACCGCAAGCACGAGCAAGACTGGCAGCGTCAGCAACGCAGCCACACTCATCGCGAGCAACTTGATCGAAGTGTACGAAAACCGTATTAGCTGGGGCACCTTCCGTACGAGTGCCACCAGCACGAAAAGAGGTGCCAGTACGACCGCCGAGACGACCGCGAGCAGCGCGACGATGGCGCGGACCACCACCAGCTCGACCTGCGCCGCGCGTCGCCGCACAGCGTCGATCGCACTGCGTGGCTCTTCTTCTTCGCCGCACGCGTAGTGGCGTCGGTGCCATCGCGCGTCACACGTCCAGCAGTACTCGTGGTAGCAATGCGCGCACTGCATGTGGTTGCATCCCTCGGTCTTCCAGATGCGCATGTGGCAGTTGGGGCACGCGCGGACGGCACGCGCGTCGCCAACGGATTTTTCCCACTGCAGATACGCGGCGTCGTCGCTTTTGAGTGGTGACGCGAGGCACAGCAACGCAAACCGGTGGGCCAGGCCGCGGCAATGGAAGCAGCCGATGGTCGCGCACTTGGGGCACTCAAACACAGACGTGCCTGGCGCGCAGAGCACGAGCTCGCTGCAGTCCGAGCGCGGACACCACCGGGCCAGCGGGTTCTTTTCATCCCGGGCACGCTGCAGAGTCTGTTTGTACTGGTCAAACGAGTCTGCCGTGAGAATGTGCCGCAGATCGCGGTCCTTGAGCGCGCGCTTGCACTCGACCACGGGGCACACGAGCTGGTCTGCGTGAGAGATTGGACGCGAATTAGCGGAGACCGCCCCAGGAAGAAGAGAGTGAACTCCCGGACGTACCCCTCGAGACCTGGCGGTCACGCACTTTGGACACCGCGTACTGCCGCACGCAATCGCGACAGAACTGGTGCCCACAGCGCAGCGCAACGCCCCCCTCCGGGCCTGCGGGCGACGGCACGACGTCCAGGCATATCGGACAGTCAGGCCGCGGGGACCCCGGCGCGAACAGGCGCGTGAGCAGCTCGCGCGCGCGCCGTCGGCGGCCGACGTGAGGCGCCTGCGTCTGCGTCGCCATGGCGCGGGCGTGGCGGAACTGGCAGTGTCCGGTGAGAGGGGGGTACACCACATACTGACCCGCATGGCATCAGCGCAACATGTGATTCGGTCACATCCACCTGGCTGGCACCTGCCACAATTTATTGTGGGCGATCTGACTACATATCTCAGAGGAATAAATTGATGTCTTTATCATGGAGCTGCCGGAAGCGGTTGCCGCTGCCGGACGCAGCCGAGCACGAGACAAAACACAGTGTACACGCCCACAAACGTAGCAAAGCCATAGTACGAGATGATTGCGACGACGAGCACGATCATGCTGTAGCCGACGATCTGGTGGACGAGCCGCGTGAGTGCCGGGTTCACGAGGAACGGCACTTCGTAACACGAGTAGTGGCTCCGGTCCCAGTTCGAGTCGCACACCCAGCAGTACTCGTGCCGGCAGTGCGAGCACGTCATGTGGTTGCACCCCTCGGTCTTCCAGATGCGCATGAGGCACTTGGGACACGACCGCACAGCGCGTTGGCCGGCGCCGACCGACTTTTCCCACTTGAGGTACGACGCGTCCTCGAGCACGCCCGTCGCGCGACACAAGAACGCAAACCGGTGGGCCGTGCCGCGGCAGTGGAAGCAGCCCACGGTCGCGCACTTGGGGCACGTAAAGTTGGCCGGTTCCGTGCACACAATGAGCTCGCTGCAGTCCGTCCGCGGACACCAGCGCGCCATCGGGCTCTTCTCGTCCTGTTTCACACGAGTCAGCCACGCAGCCTTCTCGGTCCAGTAGACTATACACTCGACACGTACGCGTACGCGCTGGAGCGTCTGTGTGTACCGCTCCAGCAGCTCGTCGCCGCCGAGCAACCGCAAGTCGGACCCGCGCAGGCTTCTCTTGCAGTCCACGACGGGGCACACGAGCTGGTCTATAGACACGACCCCCACGATCAGTGTGTCGTCGCATTTGGAGCCACCACAGAGGAAGCCACGTACCGTCCTCGACCTCGCGCGCTTTGATCTTCATGTCGACGTACGGGCCTATGCAGTCGGCGCAAAACTTGTGGCGGCAGTGGAGCTTGGCGTGGGCCGCGGGCTGCGCGCCGGGCGCGGCCTCCGCGAGCCCGATCACGGGCAGCTGGTCGAGACAGATCGGACAGCTCCCGGGCGCCACGATGTGCGCCGTGAGCCGCCGGAAGCCGCGCACCACGCCCTTGAACAGCGGCAGCATCACTGATGGAAAATGGAAAACTGCGTGGTGTCCGATGGATGGGTCCGTAGTCGGGAATCTTGGTGATGGGTGTGCGATGGGTGCCCACCTACTACTATTCATAAAACTGTTTTTGGGAACACGACGAGTATACGTTTGTAGGAACTCGACGAGTACTAGGTACTTAAAATATTCGTTTCCACGAGGAGCTCCCGTTAGATGTATAGTACCTCTCCGTGGGGGGTACGGTATACACATGTACCCGTCTTCTCGCTGTCTTCACTTTTGATGGAGAGCTCGTCACACCTGGAGTTGCCAGAGAGATAGCATCGATGCAGTGGGCGGCGCTGTGGCAAATGGCGCTGGCGCTGCTGCCGCTGCCGCTCGCGGACAACGCGGCGGCGTGGACGCGGCAGCCGCAGGACGAGCACGAGCGCCAGCGCCAGCGCGAGCGCCTGCAGCGCGTGGCCGAGAGCTACGCACGCGGAGCGCTCCGCGCGCTGTTCCGGACCGCGCAGCTACTCGCGGCCATGGCCGTGCTCTTTGGCTCGGCCACGGTGCTCTACGGGCTGCTGTACTACCTCGTGATCCCGTCGCGACTCCACGAGCAGGACATCTTCTTTGACTACGGCACCCACGCGGCGCTGGCGATGGACCCGACTACGGCGCCGACGCAGCCCCTGTCGCTCCCGACCGCGCGGCTCAACCTGCTGGACACGCACCACCAGTGGACGGCGTCCCCGCTCGTGGAGATGCCGCCGTTGCCGCCGCATGTGCTCGTGCCCGGCGTCAAGTACGACGTGATCGTCGAGCTCACGATGCCCGAGTCGCAGGTCAACAAGGACATTGGCATGTTTATGCTACAGACCACGCTAGCGTCGCGCCACGACGGCGTGCTCGCGACCAGCGCGCGCTCCGCGATCGTCAAAGACGCCCACCCGCTCGTCCAGTGGACGCGGATGGGCACGTGGGTTCTCGCGTACGCGCTGCGCCTGAGTGAGCCCACACAGACCATCAGCGTGCCCGTAGTCAACGGCTTCAAGGAGAGCAAGGCGCACCCGCTCACAAATGTGGATATCACGCTCAACCACCCGGCGCTCCAGATCTACAGGGCCAAGCTCACGATCATTGCGCAGCTCTCGGGCGTGCGCTACCTCATGTACCACTGGTCCGTCCCCACGGCGCTGCTCGTGATCCTCAACATTGTTTTTGTTGAAGCGCTCGCGCTGCTCGTGATGTACGCGCTCTACCAGATGCCCTCGGCATCCGGCGCCGACAGTGGGTCACCCCCGTCGGCTGAAGGCGACCGCGATGGCAACAGCGACGGCGAACAGGGTCGCGTGCTGGACAAAGGCGAGCTTTTCGAGATCCATCGCAGCGGCGGCATCCCTCCGGTCCACGTCGAGCGCGCGATCAAACAAGAACCAGGGATCGATGACGGCAACAATACGGGTGGTGGCGTGACGACGTCGTCGCTGCTGAACGACGATGTTCAGTGGAAACTTCGGTACCGTGACGACGATGTGAAAGACAGCAAGGTCGAGGCTGTGTTTGTGTCCAAGGCGTTTGACGCAAACTGAGCAGAGCTAGCCACACCCGGAGGGAGGTTTTGGATTTTGGAAGTGGGTTAACTTACACATGCAGGTTTCATGCAGGCAGTACGGTGTGTGTTTTTTTCTGGCGTGGGGGCGCAACCACACAAACTTGCTTTCGTCTCCTATCGTGTTTCTCCCCCCTTAGGGTCCGCTAAGAAGGAAGCCTGTGGCATCAATGCCGATGACCGTGAAGAACGCGACGATGGCCCAGAGCAGCGCAAGTACAAGTGCACGGCGCCGTAGCTTGGTACGCCACGGGTACAGGCGCATGAACAGCACGACTGGGAACACGAAGCAGATGAGCAGGCAGCTGCTCGCGCCCGTGAGCGCGAATACGACCTCGATACCGGGCACCCAGATCGCAAGCACGAGCTGCGAGAGCAGCAGCGCGGCGGTGGTGGCGAGCCGCGTCGGGAAGGCAATATCCTCGAGGTGCGGCGTACACACGAGCGTCTCGATGACACCTCGTAGCGGATGGAAAAGCAGAGGGAAGGATAGCACAACCGTGAGAAAGACGGCAACAAGGGGCACGGCCATGACCGGGTCGTTCTCGAGGTTGAGCAGGATGTTGCCGCGGATAGATGTGCCGTAGAGCTGCTTGGCGAACACGCCAAAAACCACGTAGAGCACGACGCAGAACGCGCTGACGCCGAAGATCGAGTGCGTCATTTTCCGCGCTGACTTGTGCAGCGGCTCGGCAAAGCTGCCGCGCAGTTGGATGAACAGCGGTATGAGATTGAGCTGCATCATGAAGGCATAGTTGTAGATCGAGATGGACTGCGAGATCCGTGAGAAGACTGCGCCGACGATCAAGGTCGCGAGCGGAGCCGCTGGAAGCGGCGCGTTGGTCGTAGCCGGGCCAGTTGTAGAAGTAACCGCGGTCGCATTCGCCGATGCCGATGGGGCTATTGTCGTGGCAATCGGTGTCGCAGGCTCGTCCAGCGCAACAAAGGAGCGGTAGACGACGGCAGCCACGAGGTACAGCGAGAAAGCAAAGCCCAGGTAGCTCGAGACGCGTAGCGCCGAGAGGTTCTTGAGCAGGCAGAGCGGAAACACCACGAGCACAAAGCTCCCCCAGAGCAGGTACATGGCGTACCGCTGGGTCGCGTCGGTTGCGAGCTCCTGCGCGGTCGAGTCGTTGTGGCTCGCGAGCGCCGCGACGATCGAGACCATGAAGGGGGCAATGTCGCGCACGATGCGGATGCAGCCAACGCAGCCACCGTAAATGCCGATGGCCGTGACGATCGAGACGACGTAGCCAAAGACCTCTCCGCCGGCTACGACCGCGATGGACTGGAACGAGCTGAAGCGCTTGCCGGCGCCAATGTGGAGCACGCGCTCTTCGTCGTGCGCGAGCTGGACGTGCGCGTACAGCAGCGCGGTCGAGGTCGTGGCCATGGACGCGCCGACCAGCACGATGCCCAGCACGGCCTCCCACGTCGGCACGAGCAGGAACGTGTAGGGCACCGAGAGCATGCCAGCGCCGACGACCGACATGAGCAGCGTGAGAAACACATGGAGGTGGCGGTGGCGCTCGTGGCGCGTGTAGCTGAACGACAGGCGGTGCGGTCGCGGCGACGGCACGGGCGACGTGAACATCATGGGGAACCCCTCTTCAAAGGGCGACCGCGGCGTCGAGGGCACGCCGTAGGGCGACGCTGAGGCGCCCCGCCCGGCGTCCGAGGGCGTGCGCCGCACGTGAATCTTGAGCGCGTCGCTCAAGGCCTTGGACGGCGTCGTGGCCGTGGCGCCGTCCCAGGCGCCGTCGGCGCTGTGCGCGTAGGCCGAGCCGTAGAGCCCGCTCGCGAGCGAGTGGCTCGGCGTGACGGCGGCCGTGCTCGCCGTGCTGGAGCTGCGCGCACCCAGCAGCGGCAGCGACTCGCCACGGCCGTCGCCGACCGACATGGCGGAGCGCGGCATGCTCCGTGTGGGAAAGGGAGAGAAAGAGAAAGAGGGGTCTGATCGATGGATCCACCCAGATCGGGCACTTGAGCCGAGAGAGACCTTGGCGTCGCCGTGTGGAGAGGCTTGTGGGGCGTCCGTGGTGACGTCTCGCCCTCGCCCACTGCCATTGGGTGGAGCCTGCTCAAGATCGCGGTCGTGAGCTTTTCCGCGGAAGGAAAAAAAAAGTGATACAGATGTAAAAACATATTTAGGACAGGGAGTCGTAATTACGGCAAGTGTAGCCATATGGAAGGGGTGTACCCATGATTGGCGAAACAGTGGCAATGGAGTTGAAGCCGTGGGACGATCAGCGCGCGGGTCTATTGGAGAGTTATAACTTAGGCGGCTTTTCGATTGGGCTCCGCGACGTGAGGAGCTGTCTCGTGGAATAGTTTAGGCGTAATATGGCGCGTCGGCGTCTCGTTGTTTATGGTCACGTTGCCGCATCTTCAGGTTCGCCGGAGGTTGGGGCCGAGGGGTCTTGGCCGTCGAGCTTGGATGATGCAAGGATGCTACCCATGGTGGACTCGGCGTCGGCCATGAGCTGCTCAAACTCCTGTCCGATGCTCAGCGGCGCTGACGTCGTGCTCGATGAAGGGTCGTGAAGCAGTGACTCGCTCGATGGCACGCGAGGGAGGGGTGACAGCGACAACCGTTTAGGCTCGAGGTAGTAGCCTTCGGGCTTCACAGGCAAGCTGCGCACTCGGTCCTTAGCGAACAGTATCGAGCAAAGTTCCTTGAGAATCTCTTCAACCACGACGTATCCGCAAAGCAGACGTGTCTCCGGTTCGTGGTCGTTCAGTGATGCTTCGTTGTTTTCTTCGACAAGCTTCCGACGGATTTCGGCCAAACGTGCGTGACCATTCGCCAACCGAGACGTTCGTCGAAGTGCATCGGCGTGTACTTCCTCCAAGACTGCCCGAAGGCTCGTCGTTTCCCCATCGCCTAGTTTTTCTGCGATATCGAACACTACCGAGTCGCACTGGTTCTTCTGCGCCAACACTGAAATCAAGCCTGATAAAGCGAGATTTTCGTAGAACGAATTCTCGAGCACTCGTTCCAGGCGGTTGAGCACGAGACGAATGAAAAGAGCCGACTCAGCTGGGCTTCCTTTTGTGGACGGTGATGTAGAGCCTAGCAACGCCGATGTGACAGGTGAATACGAGGGCAGCGATATTGTCAGCGGCACTTCCTTGAGAGGTTTCATCGAGTTACGGGTCGCAGCCGTTCGGGATGACGCCGAGCTTGACGGCGGAGTCCCGTTCTCTGATTCGCGTCGACTACGCCTTGCCAACTCGGTTGCATCGCTGGCTCGCTTTGCGTCGCTCTTTTCGCTTAGTGGCGCGCCGAATGCTCCTTCTTCATCATCACTATCCCAGAAATCGTCCAACACTGCTGGGGCACGCTGACACGTAACATACTCAGCATCGGCGATATACGACAACAGCGACACAATCTGGTCCTCAAACGCGTCCGAATCATTTGGGGAGCTGACTGGGATCTCTACGTTGCTGGCCATGCTATCGAACGCCTGGATCTTCCAGATGTGGGCATTCGCAGCGACAGCAGATTCCGGGAACCGGGAGGCAAGCCAGATCGCACTATTCATCTGGATACGCGGACTCAACGAGCCCATTGACGCCTTCCGCTGGGATACAACATCGGACGCCGCACTTCCTAGCAGTGTTCGGTCAACAAAGTCGTTCTGGAGTTCGAGCAAGCTCGTAAACAAGTCCATCGTCGCGATGCTAAGCGAGCTCGACAAGGAATCCATCCGATGCATGAGTTCCATCGGCAGCCGCCGATCGGTGTTCAATTGTTCCGAATCCGACACTGTCTCTGGACCACCGGTCTCCTCCGCTTTCTTGATTGGCTCAATTGTCGTCTGCTGCACCAGGAATTGCACGAAAAGGAGTAGCAAAGGATTCGCCATTGTGTCCTTACAACACGCTGCGAGCTCTTCTAAGATGATCCGAGCGTAGAGTGTCGCTGTGCGCGCCGTGGCTTCAGAAGTGTGCATAAGCCCTTCCATAAGCGGACCTTCGAGGAACCGAGACCGAAACTGCACCAGGATCTCACTGCTGATCGATGGTTGCGACTCCATGCCTACGGTCGTCGCGATCTCCTTCTCTGTGAGCTCGTACTGGCCGACCATGGCCAACGTACAGCAGAACCGTAACCGTGTTGCGAGTGACTGGAGCAGTACATCCAGGCCCGCGCCACTTGTAGGCATGGTCGCGCCACTGCTACTTCCATTCGAACCGACACTACCGCGACTCAGCTTGTCAGGCAGCGATTTGGGTAGTGCATCAAAAGCTGAGATTACGCCGTTGACAGCGTAGTGGCAAAACGGTGTGAGCTTGAGGATGAAGCGGCACAGAGCGGGCTCATGGATGCTTGCGGCGATGACCAACGCTTCTCGGCACTTCTCTCCGGCCTTCTGGCTCGCGTACATGTGAGGCAAAAGCCCCGTGAAAAGCACAAAATCCGTGATCTGCGAGCCGCCGCGTCGGTCGGCCAGGAGGAAGAACTCGGTTTGGACTGGGTCGCACCGCAGCTTCTTCCACAAAATGTTGAGCAGACTGATGAGACACTTGCGCACGATCGGGTCGTCGACTTCTTTCTTGGTTGCGGCCTGTAGGAGCGCGACCACCGAGATGTGGACTTCTCGCGTCGGCAAGATCGGGTGGTTCACGCGGCTGAGCAGCGCGCCGACAAACTGCATCGCGAGCGACATGATGCCGCACGGCTGGTCCCGGCGCCCAACGTCGCACAGATGCGGGATGATCTGGCGCTCGAGCAGGTACTCAAGGCACGCGCGCGGCGCCTGGTCGCCGGCGCCGTGGTCGGCGCGCTGCGCGTCGGCCTCGCTGTCGCTGCCGCCGTAGGCGCGCGCGAGTTCGGCGCGGTCCGTGGCGTTTTCCTCGGCGTAGATGAGCAGCACGAGCTTCTGGAGCGAGTCGCGCGTGTGCGACTCGAGCAGCTGGCGGCGCTGCTCGTGGTCGTCGAGGTCGCGCGTCATGATGGTCTCGAGGAAGCGCGCGACAGTGGTCCAGCGGTGGTGGAACTCGTCCACGCGCGACTCGTAGAGCGTCGGCGCGACGATGTCGGCGGCCTGCGCCAACGCGTCAGACGCGCGCGCCGCGACCATGCGGATCTTGTTCTTGAGCCAGCTCATGCCGGAGGACGCCGAGAGAGACCCGCGAGTCGGCCGCCAGCACACCTCCACAAGGCGTGACGCAACTGGTTCCCTCCTCCTCCTCCCCCTCCAAGAAGTGAAGTCACTCGCTTGAGGGGGGGGAGGCGAAAAGCTCACTGCAACGGTTGCGTCGGAGCGTTAGGAACCGTTAGAACCGGGAAAGTGGGACGGAGGTTGCACGAAGGTAGCGTGTTAAATGCGGCTCGCCCGTGTGTGGTCTCGTGGCACGTGCCTTGTTGGCCGGAACACAATCCACCACAGCTCGGATTTCCCCAGATCGGCCGAGATGGAGGCGCTGCGTGGAGCGTTGCTGCGTCGGCGCGTGGCCGTGCGGAGCGCTGTCCAGCCGCGATGGGCGCGAACGGGTGCTGCCATGGCAGTGCCAGCGCGCGGCTTCGCGAGCCAGCACCCGACCGCCGCTGTGCCCACGCCGATCGCGACTGCCATGGCACTCGCCGAGCAGCTGGAGCATCCGGAGTCCTCGCGCCTCGGCCGCTCGCTGCTGTCGCGACCCAACTGGACGCCGGACGCCGCTGGGTCCGGGCTCACCGACGAGGAGCTCGAGAAGTACGTGGCGATTGTGGCCCCAAAGCACGCTCGAGATCACGCGGCACTGACGCGTTTGGTGGTGTTATTGTAGAGCAAGGCAGTGCCTTGAGGCGCTGCGCGACCGCGTGGAGCGCGAGTGTACGGAAGGCCCGGACTCCCCACCGTCGACCGAACAGCAGCGACTGGAGCGACGCGAGAAGGCGACCAAGCGGCGACTCGGTCGTATGCTCGTGGCGCTCATGCGCCAGGGAAACTACAAAGACGTCGAGGGCATCGCGTTCTTGTGGAATGACGTGTTTCCACAGCACTCGCGCAACAGCAACCACTGGGGTGTGATCTGTGAGCACTACGCCGTGGCGCTGAACAAGCAGCGGCGCTACGGTGAAGTCGTCGAGAAGCTGTTCACGAATTGGCTGGTAAGTCTCGAAGAGGAAGACGCCAAGACGGCCGAGACTGTCATGGCAGCGCAGTGGAGCGTGACTCCGCGAACGGTTCCTGCGCTTCTGATTGCTTGCGGGCACATGCACGACGCGGACGCCGCCATTCGCATTCTACGAATCGCTCGGGCCCATGGGGTGGAGATTGCCAAGTCGGCTCATTTTGAGCTTCTTGACGCGATGATCCGTGATGACCCGCTTGATAGCTTCGAGGCTGCATTGCAGATCTGTGATGCGATCGTGAATGAACTAGGCGGGCACGTGCCATTGCCAATTCAACCGCGATTGATCAAAGCAGCGGCCGAGCGCGGCGAAGTCCAACGAGCGATGCAGTACTATCACCACCCACCGACCGCCCCGATGAGTGGTTACAGCGAGATCCATTTTGACGTGTGCTTGCTGACGCTGTGGGATCTGCGGTGCGTGGACGAGATGTTGAAGATGCTTCAACACGTTGTTGACTCCAAGACTGCAAGCTCAGAACTCAAAGAACGCATTTGCAAGGGGCTTCTACGAAAATCTGTGGAAGAGCGCAAGGATGTCTGTCGTGAGCAGGCGATGCAGGCAACCATCGGCGTACTTGATATCATGGAGAAGCACCGCATTCGCGCTAGCAACAAGCCATTTCCGCTTCTGCTAACGACGCTCATCGAAGACGAGCACATCAACTCCGTCGACGGCTTTGTCGAGTTCTTTGCGAAGTATCCGCACGTGATGAAGTGGAACGCCTTCATGATTTGCGAGCTACTTCTCGTCGCCGTACGACTCAACCAAGTAAAGCTCATCGACGATCTCGTGGCTCATGCTCTGAACAACGGCATTCCGCTGAAGTACGTGGCACTTGAGAGCGTCGTCGCGTACTACTATCGCACGGGCAAATTCAACAGTGTGGAAAAGGCGGCGGATATCATTCGAGCATTGCGAAAGAACAAAGACATCCCGCTCGGCATGGCGTTGAGCGAGATCGGCATGATCTGTAATAGCAAGCTCGGCCGCTCGGAAGAGGTTGTGCTGTTGTTTGAAGATTTTGCGAAGCTTGATGGCGAGCGCAAGCGCGTGCTCACCCGCAAGCCGATGCTAAAGGCTGCTGTGACGGCTTATACGAAGCTGAAGCGGTACGACGAGGCCAATGCGATTCGCCAGCTCCTGGAGCTGCACCACGCAGAACATGGAGAAGAAGTGAGCGAAGGTAGCGATAGCGACAGCGACGAGGAAGATGAGCTTACAGACGACGAGTCGGAACACGTTCCGGCGCAGTCAATCTAGCGTTAGGGACTGTACACCAACCACTCCACTCGATGGGAATATATGATCTTGAGAACCAATTCGCGACCGTTATCTCTGTCTAGATCGTCGCTCACAAAATTAGATGGGCCACGGGGAGAGGGAAGGGACGTGAGCAGGTGAAGATCGAGCGCAACAGCGCGCAGCTATCGCTTGGCGTTGGGTACCGACGACGGAAATTCAAGGCAAGGAGTGTGGGCATGGCTGCCCGACGATGTTCTGGTATCGCCGAAAGTGAGTTGGATGTTCGAATCGATGATTTGCTGGCAGAAGAGGCACGACTAGGGCTTGCCACAGAACCGATTGAGACGCTCGAAAACAAAGCAGCGCTTCTCGAACCTCCGACTGCTGCGCTAGTGCCTTACAATCCGTTCGTGAAATGGCTGCTGTCGTCACCCATCGAAGAAATCACACTTATTCACGACGTGATCCCGTTTGACGTTTCTCCATCTGTGACACAACCAAAGGAGTTGCCCGTTGACAATGGACGACTGCAAAGCTTTGACTCGAAGGGAGAGGCAGAGTATTTGAGAGCAGAGGTCGAAGCTGAATGCGAAGCTCTAGTCGACTTGTTGTCAGTGGCGATTAGAGAGCGCGACGGCATCGCAGACACGGTGCTCGACCTGGAGGACGAGCGAGAGGTCAGTCGAGAGCGGATAGCGCTGCTCGAGTCACGTATCGTCAAACACTTGCAAGACCGCGACTTGGCGATAGCGGAAAAATACACGACCGAAAAGCAGATCGTGGACCTCGAGCTCTGGAAGGCGCAGCAAACGCCGGAGAAGCGGCCGTCCCTGTTGATGGGGCTACTCAAGAAAACTGAGAAACGCAGCAGCCTGGCTCTCAACTCGAGCAAAGACATTGAGAAGCTTCAAAAGGACATCGCCGACACCAAGCTCGAGACAGCGCTCGCCAAGGCCGAGCTGGACACGCATTACTATCGGCTGCGGCAGCTCGAGAAAAAGTGTGTCGCGCTCAAGCTCGAGATCGCGCAGGCCAGTGCGCTGGAGGACGACCTCCAGGCGAGTCTCGCGCAGTTGCGTCGCGAGCGTCGGTCGTCACTGGACAAGTTGCAGCAAGTGACCACTTTCTCCGCAGCGGCGCCGAAGCAAGCGAGCCCCAAGAACGCCAAGAAGACGAGCATGAGCCCAATCGCGACCCTGCGGAGTCCGCGGCGGACGACCATGCGGATGTAGCCACTTCCAGGACTTGACCACGGCCCCGTATTTAAGCTCACTACAGTACGACTAGAGAATGATGGTCTTCGCATTTTTGAAGTTTCCCTTTCCTCTCGCAAAAGCAAAGCGAAGGGGAAACGACGACACCACCAAGGCGCGATGTGGCCGCTGGAAGTGGACACAGAAAGGTGCAGTGGCTACGAAGAGACAACGCTCGATAGGGAGCAACATCGGCGATGGCTCGGTGACGCGGGCACAGGTGAGACGACGAGTCTACGCACTGTCGCGGGTCATCGGATTTGTGAGAACGTCATGTGTGCGCAGCGTACTTCGACGACTTCAAGGCACTCTGGACGCACGCGCATGACTCAAGGCTGCGCGAGCTACCGCTGATGGGCGAGCGAGACGATGTGGTCATCCAGAGCGCGAAGGCGCGCTTCTGTCAGCAGGCGACGGCGGTGTCCCACGCGGTGTTAGCTAGAGGCAACGACGATAACAACGTGTTGGACGACGAAGAAACGACTCTTCCGTCATTCTGGAACCGAGTCCAGCCCCACCGGCGCGCAATCAGTGAAGGAGAATGTGATAACGATAAGAAGGATTTGGCGCGATCAGCTATGGGGCAGGGAAAAACGAGACTTGAAGAGCTTCAAGACACTATTCGGATCGTTGACCTGCAAGACGACCGCAAGAGACGAAGCGCAATGGCCTCTCTTCAAGAACAAATTCAAACTGCACTGGAATCACGCCTGTCGGTTTTGCCAGCATTACCAGAGTGCCCTCTGATTTGGACAGGTTTTGCTGGCGCCAAGTGGTACGTTTCTTCGAAAGCGGTAGGCTGCTGCAATAGCAACCGTGCAACTAACTCATCTTGGGCCGGTCACACCCACAAAGCGATCTACAATGCTCTCTAAACAAGGTCATGAAGCCGTGGTGCATGCAAGGTCGAATGGATCTCGCGTTGGCACCACCGCGGATGGTCGAGCCTCCGTATCACTCGAGCAGAAACCGTTTGAGTGACGCGACAAGCGGTTTGATTTTGCAGTCCGCTCAGCTACACGAGTCAATTGTGCATAGTTGCACACGCGATCCAGTCGGAGACGACGGCATGAGTGCTGATTTCCCTTTGATATTTGACTCGATGACGCAAAAAACATCGTTGTCGAGACGATGGAGTCTGTTCACACCTCAATCGAAAGAAAACATCAACGCAAAAGGACCCAGTGAACACGACAAGCGTTATCCAAAACTACTCAAGTTTGACGGCTTAATCAGGGTAAATATCTGCCCATCGACGGTGAATCTTCAAGCCTCCGCCATGTTCAAGGCGGTTGTGAAGAAAAACGCGAGTCTACTTTTTGGTGGGGCCATTCCCGGCTCTGACCCTGATGAAATCAATAGGTTTTTGCGCCGTGCAAGTCTGACGACGACGAAATTCCTCGGACAATCCAATGTCGATGCCGTGGATGGAATTCAACTGCTTACGCTACCGTCCGAGGTTGCACAAAATGATGGCAAACGAGTGGATTCTGCTTATCGATGCCTTCAAGAACAAGCCCAGCAAGTTTGCAAAATGATTAATCATCCAACGATCTCGTTGACAAGCGTATCATTGGCGCTTCCGTCTATTTGGAGACATCCATCAACGCTCAAGATCGTCCAAGATTTGAAATTGCGAACATGGGCGCTGTCTGGCGGTCTCCAAACCGGTGGTGATTTCGTGGAAGCTGATTTGCTTCCTGCGAACCACACCGAACGAGCACAGTACGGGGAGGCAACCTTTCAAGAAGATGTCGTCGGTGAAGGTGTGGGGACGCCAAAGTCTTTAGAAAAAGTGACAACTGAAGGTGCTTCGTCACCAATCACGAAGAATGCAGAAAGCGCTGCCCCGATTGCGGCAATCCCTTCGGACAAAGAGAATGCGCATTCGCTAACCGCAGTCACTCCTCAGCCGTTGAAAAAAGTGACTTTCAAGATACAAGAAGATCTATCTACTGACGAACTCGTGACGTCTTTTCTCGGTGTCGACATCAGTGGTGAATTTGTAAGGGAGGATGTCTCCAGTTTTGATCCGTCAACATGCGCTCTAGAACGCATTGTGCACCCAGCAAACCATGATCTCAAGCTCATGATGATAGTTGACCAGCTTGCAAGGCCGGCCATTTGGTTCCTAGGTCGACTCAAATTGCTCAAGGTGAAGTGTATATCAGCGTCGGATGGACTACGATGGATCCATCTCGAAGTCCTCGATGCCATAACTTGCCAACTTCACGCGAAACTGAAAGGCATATCGTCTAATCCATCGACAATGCAAGCCGAGGAAATTATTGAAACGTGTTCAGCTTTTCGGCACGCAGTTTGGCTTCATATCCTCAGGTATTCATTCTCACTGAACCCTGAGTCATTGATGAAATGATATCTCAAACATGTGGACGTAGGCTGATCGTTACGAGCGAGGCTGATTCCCGCAAATCTGCGCTACATGTAGCTTGGAGGGTACTGGAGTCTCCTTCATATCAGCTGTCTATTGGTGTGAAGCAAACGTCGGCATTAGCAAAGTTGTACAACGTGATGGGAGGCTCTTCAGATCGAATGTTCGAGCGAGTAGATTTTGGCAAGCAATTTTCCGAGGAGCGACCGCTAAAGAAACCGCGAATCGAGAAAGCACGGCCAGCCACTTCACCGATCCGAGTGGTCTGTGATATGAGACTGCTTTCGAGGGTACTTTGTTTTCTTTCGTTCACTAAATATCCCGCATACACTTCACCCAAAGCTTTGTTTTGAATGTTCATGAAGGAAGAGCTACTCGATACGTTGTCTGATCTCCAAGTCTCTGTGGTGGAGCGGGAGCTCCATCCAGTGGTTGACTTGGTTATCGACGAGCAGAACGCGATCGTTTTGCTGGGCCAACAACACTTTGATGGTAAGAAACGACTCTGTTTATTCTTGTATC
This sequence comes from Pythium rishiriense, assembly GCA_023335895.1. Taxonomy (NCBI): domain Eukaryota; phylum Oomycota; class Peronosporomycetes; order Pythiales; family Pythiaceae; genus Pythium; species Pythium rishiriense. The sequence goes on from JAADVT010000106.1 coordinate 50,409, forward strand.
TATCGCCCTTGATAAACAAAAACGTCAATTGCACAGGTGAACCCCAAATGAGGACATTCACATACGAGTTGGCATCCTCTCAAGTTCAATTTGAAACACTGTGGATAATCATCGGTAAGTTTCTACGAGGTGCGGTGTATCCATACGGTTTTGTTATTGACGAACATTCTTCGTAGATGACAGTGCCAAGAACGAGGATGTCCTGCACGTTTTTTTTGCTGCTTTGCCGAGCTTCGTAGTCGATGTCCAAACGTTTTTCTGCAATGGCGAGGCAGAAACAGGCGAAGTCATCCGCGGCATCATCGACGTGTGCTCAGAAACAGCGTTGTCGCAACATCGAATTTTGCCGAAGATGTGGTTTGCTCGGCCCTTCATGTTGGAAGAAGAGTCACAATTAGAGAGGTTCCTTTCGTCCACAAGAATTGTGAGTGGATTTGCGGCCCAGTCCATCCTTCACCGAGTATCAGTGGAAGACATAACGACAAAGAGGTGCGTTTGAGCCTGTCCATGGTACACATACATTAGAGTTTCTAAAACTCATTGATGTGTGCTGTAGTTTGGAGGAGGTTTCAAACCTCATTGGTTCACTCCCTGGCAACCAAGTCGATTTGCTGTGGAGGTGATACAGTGATGGACAATTGACGTTGGTTCTGTGCAAACGTCTCACGTGGTCTATTTGCAGACTCTTCCACACTAGTCATGGTATTGGGGCGGACCAACAAGTTATTGCGTAGGCTATTTATCTAAAATTCTTCGTACGCATCTCTTGCATTGCTTGGTATCGGCCCGTGTAGTAGCCTGACTGGTACCATGACATGAGCAGGTTCGCAAGATCATCCTGAGAGCCCCCCGCAGTAGAGAAGCCAGGAGGCATTCCGCCGCCTGCCGACGGAAAAGGAATGGGTGGAGGTGCCTGTGCGTGCATTCCCGAGTTCCATTGTGGAATGGAGCTGAAGCCCGGTTGGTGTGTCGGGTATGAAGGCGTAGGCGCCGGTTGGTTTTGGTAATACGTTGCTTGCGACTGGGCCTGAAGATGCGCATACGCGTGCGCGTACGCTGCCTGGTATATCTCGTCGTGAGACAGCGAGCCCGCTGCTTGAGTGTGCGCGTTCTGTGGGTAGGCGTTCAGGCCATTCGCGCCCGCACTGACCGACGGATCGAAACCTTGGGCATTCCACGCGTGAGCCGCAGCCGGTCCACGTACTGACTCCACAGACTGCTTGCGTGTCGACGGCTCCTTGCGCGCGCGCGGCTTGCTCTTTTTCGCTGGTGCAGGCGAAGCTCTCTGCTCGCTCTGCTTTCCTCGCATGGCATCTTCAAACGCCTAGTCACGGACAAATCCCCGGTCACCATCACAGTTCCCCCACCACTTCTCGCTGTCCAGAGACGCACCCGGACAATCGCCATGTCGTCCCATTTTTCCTCCTGGACGGATGCCTCTTCGTCGCTGCTGCTCTGTGGTGCAGCGCCATCCACAGAGCGTCGTTAGTCGTCACGCGCGCGCCATGTATCGCATAGCCACCGAGCCACGCCTCACCATTGCACACACGTATCTTGAGGCTGTGATCAGATGTCACAATTCTGAGTGGTCACCCATTAATGCCATGTGGTCCACATACTTTTGTCATGTGGTCCACACCCCATGAAAATTTTGAAGGGAGAGTGCATGCCCCTTTCTTGAACCTGGAGATCGCGGAGCCAATCGCTGGGCTCCATATCTCACCGCCATGTTCGGATTTTTGGCCATCCAAAGGGGCAACTTCCACACAAAGCCCGGCCGGATCTTCAAATTCCACCCCAAACAAATCAGGGAGAAATCCAGGCTGGCGGTGATATTTTCCCAACCCGCAAGTGGCACCTCGATGCACGACGTGGCAATACCCATGAAACAAAGGATGGTGGTTCCAATACCACCTCACCCATTGCAGTAACAAAAATTGCCTGTTCTGATGGTCAGTCCAACAAGACGAAACGTCCGCGCGCCACACACACACACACCACAAGCACGCGTCGCGCGTGTGGGCTGGCAGCCACCATTTTCCACTCACCACCTGGTGCAACATCTCATCGTCTCAATTAGTTGAGATACATGGCGTTCTCCACAGAGAGAGAGAGAGAGAGAGAGATGCTTTGCCGGCGAGGGCGTGGCGATTCGTGGGTTCACAAGACTCCTTTGCCGGGCCAAATTTTTTTTTTCCAGTGGCCCAGCATTTGGGTTGAAACCTTCCATACTCGATATCGACGGGTCTCCCATATCTCTCCTTCGCGGATCCCACTGCCGAGCGTCGACCTGTATGAGTTGATGTGTAAACCCTAACCACAATCCCACACTGCCCTCACTTGGGGCTCGGGGTCCCGGGGCGTTGTGAAAAAGAGAACAAGCCACTCGAGAGTCAGCGACCTCGGGTTGTGAGGCTGCGTTTTGGTGCCAGCAACATCCCCTCCATCCCCAACCCACTCGGTGGCCAGTGCCCCCACCAACTTTCTCGCGACGGCCCTGGTCACTCCGTCGACCGACCGATCCTCCGCATCCCGCATCCGGTCGGTGGGGGACGACGGCCACACTCACCTTCCCCCCCCCGCGCTCCCCCCCCCACTCCCTTCCTCCATGCAGCTCGTGCGGACGCTGGCGGTCGGCGCCGTGCTGGCAGTCGTGGCCGCGGACGATCCGTCGCCCAGTCCCGTCACCGCCACGCCCTCGCCCAGTCCCGTCACCAACACACCCACGACGGCCACGCCCACGACGGGCTCGGCGCCGACCACAGCGACCCTGACCACCGAGCCGGACGGCTATGCGCGCGTGCAGGTCACGGCGACAGCGGCCACGGTCGTGGTCAACATCGCCGACGGGCAGGTCGCGGCCTCGGCCGAGGGCAGCGCGCCGTTCCAGACGCCCGTCACGAGTGCCAAGGTGCGCGTGGTCGTGGACGCCACGACCACGCGGCTCGCGATGAACACACTCGACTCGAGCACGCTCACGGCGCTGTACGTGTGGGCCACGCATGAAAAAAACGAAGCAAGAGGAAACACGGACTGACCAACGGTATTACGACAGGGAGATTGGGTCGGACGAACCCACGGTCAACGCGGTGCTCGACCCGCCGAGCAACGGCTTCGACGCGCTCTCGGGGCTCACGTCGCTGTACGTACTATATGTGTGTGTGTGTATGTGTGTGGATGGGGGGCAACCATCGCCGTCGGACAGAGGCGACTTACGCTGTGGTGGGTTTGGCGTGTAGCACGCTTACGAAAATCAACCTGACGAGCGCCACTGCCAAGCTCACGGTGCCGACCAAGCTCGCGTATCTGTACGTGTGGTTCAACGGCGTTGCGAGCGAGTGGATCGGACGCTGACCCCTTGGTGTCACTTGTGGGATCCTTGCAGCAAACTCAACGGCAGTCGGTTCGACGACTTGTCGCTCTCGCCCTGTAGTCTCAACACTGTGTACGTGCGGCTTCGGACAAGCAGGACGCAGACGAATGTGCTAACCTCGTGATCACTGACTGGGACCATGGACAGGGAGCTCTTCGACACGGGCTTCAAGCAGCTTCCGTACTTTTTGTATCAGCGGGAATACTCGAGCCCAATCAACCTGTACGTCTCGGTGGGTCCTTCGGTGGATTCCGTGGCGTTCGGTGGCACTCACACAGTATTCCATGCTCCCATCATAGCACCACCGATTATAAGTTTGACGAAAAGGTGACCAGACTGAGCGCCCTCGAGTACGAGAACGCCCAGAAAAATATCGGCAATACCTCGAAGGCACTGCTGTCGTTCGCGTTATCGTGTAGTAGCTCTTCAACCGCTAGCCACACCGTGTGCGTTGACTCGTCGCTTGAAGGAGTGCGTTCGCTTGGTGGAAACAACACGAAGAGCAGCGCGTTCGATCCGACCGACACGCCGTCGCCATCGCCCACGGCGCGCGGTAGCAGCTCCAACACGACGCTCACCGTGATCGTGATCGTCATTGCCGTCGTCGCGGCCGTGCTTGCCTATTTCGTCGCGCGGCGGTACTTTTGCACGTCGTCGTCGCTGACGCGGTCGCCGCGGCTCAATGAGCGCACGGTCGGTCTCATCTCCAAGGACGAGTCCCATGCCGCCAACAACAAGCTGTCGTTCATCTCGAGCGACGACGCGCTGCGCGAGATCCGGCTCGAGCAACAGGACGTGTCGATCACCAAGTCGGTGGGCACCGGTCGGCTCTGGGTCGGCGACTACTCTGGCCGAAAGGTCATGATCAAGCGCATCGAGGCCGAGTCAAGCG
>JAADVT010001060.1:0-10542 GCA_023335895.1 Pythium rishiriense
CGACCGCCCGCTCGTCGACGCCGACATTTGTATGGCGATGATCCCGTCGATGATGGGCGGTGCCGTGATTGGCGCGTTCCTGTCCAAGCTGCTGCCGTCGTATGTGATCTCGACATTGCTCGTGCTGCTCATGGGCTTTTCGGGCCATCGCACGATGATGAAGGGCATGAAGCTCCACAAGGCCGAGGTTGCCAAGAAACAAAAAGACCAACAGAGAGAAGAGACCCCGAGCGAAGAGTCGGTGCTTGGCGCATCGGTGCCGCTCTCGCCCAAGTTGCCAGATGCGCCCTTCCACGAGATCAAAACACCCGAGGTGGAATCTCTTCAGCTTGACATCAAGGAGGACGCCGACGGCTCGCATGGTGTGCCGCTCGTAAAGGACCGTGAACGAGAAGTAGAGGCGCTGCTGCTCGCCGAGAGTCGCACCAACTGGAAAAAGCACGGCTTCATCTTCCTGGCCTACTTGGGCATCCTCGCGGCCACGATCGGCGGTGCGGAGACCAAGTGCGGCAGCGTCGGCTACTGGGTTCTGCTCTGGGCTGAGATCCCGTGGGTGCTCATCTTCACGTGCATCTTCGTTGTCGTGATGCGTCGCGAGCAGGCCTACAAACGCGCGCTCAACTTCCCCAAGGCCGCCGGCGACCTCGAGTGGACGCACCGCACCGTGACACTCTTCCCTATGGCCTGCATGTTCGCTGGCGTCGTCGCCGGTCTCTTCGGTGTCGGCGGCGCGATCATCACAGGTCCACTCATGATCGAGATGGGTGTCGTGCCGGAAGTCGCCTCGTCCTCGAGTGCTTTGCTAGTGCTCTACTCGTCCGCCGCGGCGTCGGCCAAGTTTGCGCTTTTCAACATGATCGCTTACGACTGGAGCGGCCTACTTTGTGGTCTCGCGTTCGTCGTCACCAGTATTTCGCAAGTCTACATTGGTGGTTATGTGCGCCGCACAGGCCGCCAGTCGATCATCGTGTTTTGCATCGGTATCACGATCTGCGTGGGCGGAATTCTCATGGTCTACTCGACCGTGCGAACGTACATTGACGATGCTGGCGAACCGTTCAAAGTGCAATTCTGTCCAACAACATCTCCGGCTCATGCTCGTGGTGGGAAGTAGATACGCATACCACGATGTGCATCTAGACATGTAAATACATACGAGCCCGAAGAACATCAAATGCACGAGAATATTCGTTCCAATATGCACCCATTTGCTCCATCAAACGGACTCAAGGCGCACAAGGTTGCCTGCTGACTTACCGAAGTAACCTCCTCAAGCCTCGAGTTTCTCCAGCACGCCACCCTCCTTTGCCAACTCGTAGAACATACCGTTCTTGTTTTTGACCAGGTTTGCCGGTGTGTCAAACTCCACCACATGGCCGTCGCTTAGCACCATGATCCGGTCCGAGTCCAAAACTGTCGCCAAACGATGCGCGATCGTCAACACAGTCGCCTCCTGGAAATCACGGTTGATCGTGTGCTGCAATTTCTTCTCCGTCGCGTGGTCGATCGACGCCGTCGCCTCGTCCATCACCACGATACGAGACTTCGTCAGCATCGCACGCGCCATGCACAACATCTGACGCTCGCCCACACTAAAGTTCTCGCCGTTCTCGCTCAGCTCATACGACAACTGACCCTCCAATGCACTGATCTGCTCCTTCATCTCCACCTTCTCGAACGCCGTCCAGATCTCCTCGTCGCTGTACTCCTCAAATGGATCCATGTACCCGCGCAACGGACCCTTGAATAACACCGGCGCCTGCGGGATGATCGACAGGTGCGACCGCAACGACTGCAACGGCATCGTAGAGATGTCCACACCGTCGATCAGCACGCGACCTTCTACCAGCTCGTTGATACGGAACAACGCCATCGTCAGCGACGACTTGCCGGCGCCAGTGCGACCGACGATACCGATCTTCTCGTTGTTCTTGATGGAGAACGAGAGACCCTTGAGCACCGGTGGTGCGCCTTCCTTGTAACTGAAGACGACGTTTTCGAAGTCGATGGTGCCGCGCTGGGGCCACTGTGGGGACGGCTCGATCTGGAGAAGCCTACTTTCGCCTTCAGGCGGAATCGCTGCATACTCGAGAATTCGCTCCGGGCTGATCATACACGTCTCCAAGTAAGACCATATACCGACGAGCTGGATCAGCTGGAACTGGATATTGAGTGCGTACGTGAACGCCAGACCCACCGTCCCCGGCGAGAGAGCTTCGTGCAAAAAGACCAGTGCAGATACCACAACGATGAGAATACCGAAGCCGACGAGCTGGATGCGCAATTCAAACCATTCCGCAATCAAAATCTGAGCGAACTGTGTCCTCGAATTGGCGTTGAGAAGCAGCATCAACTGCAACGATGCATCTTGGACGTAGTCACTGCCAAAAGCTCTGAGTGTCACCGTGCCTGCCTCTGAGCCCGTTACAAAACTGAGCACAGGAGAATCTGACACTTTGACGAGCCGACTCACTTCGCGCGACGGTTCGAGGTAATTCAACGTCGTCTTGACATACATGTACACAAACGGTAGCACGAAAACTCCCAGAAACTTCACCATCGCGACTGCCGTGCCCAGTTGACCAATGATGAAGATCGAGAGTGACAAAATACCCAACCAGCTCATTGGTAAGATGAAATCTATCGCGTTGATGTCGTCACCATAGCGATTGACGATGCGGCCGATTGGATTCGCATCAAAGAACCTTAGCGGAGCCTTCAATAATGACCGGGTCATCACTTCAAACAAGTGCTTCGCGGACCGGATACTGATTAGAGCAGTTGCGATCGATCGTGTGAAAATCAAGAACATGGCTACACCACACAATCCTGCGTAGATTAGCATGTTCTTCGTCGTCGCCGATTTGTCATAAACCGCAGTCTTCTGGCCCGTCCAATGACTCAGCCACATGTCACTCGCGACCTGCGCTGCTTGCCAAGCTGAAAGCACGAGGATGAGAATAGCTCCTGCGCGAATGCCACCGAGTGCATCGATGTAGTCGTAAAAGATTGCCTTCGACACTCGACCCCGTTCGCGCTTTTCGTCGTCCACCAACCGACCCGCGACATCCAAATTCGAAGCCACGGGTGGGTCAGGTTGCTCCGTTTTCGCACCTTGCTGCTGTTTGATGGCGATTACATATTCCCGGCGAGGTTTCTCACAGTCACGGCGCTCGCCCTTTACTTGACCTTCATTAATCTCAAGCTTGCAGTTGACAGCGTTGGATGCAATGATGTCCGGCAAATGGGTCACCAACAGCACGGTCTTGTCCTCCAGCAATCCGCAGATACACTTGCGAAAAATTTCAGCCTGCACCAACGCATCTACAGCAGCTAACGGAGAATCCAATATGACGACATCGGCGTCGGCATAGCACGCACGAGCAAGACACAGTCGAGCCTTTTGTCCACCAGAGAGATTCACACCATTCTGCCCAATCTCGGCTTGGTCACCGCCAGCGATCTGCTCCAGGTCTGGCAACAAACCACACGAGTCGAGCACGCGCTTGTACAACGTTTCATCGTAGGCCTTGCCGAAGAGGATGTTATCACGGATCGACATGTTCTGAATCCACGTCTGCTGTGCGTAGTAGGCGACGCGCCCGCGCACAAGAACGGATCCAGAGATCTTTTCCATCTCACCGAGGAGTGCCAAACAGAGCGACGACTTGCCAGCACCAACTGGTCCGTGGACGACGACGAGGTCACCTTTCTTGATGGTCATGTTCACGTTCTTCAGCAATGGGGTCGCCTTGTTCCAGCCAAACGACCCACTGCGAACATCGATGGCAACGTCGCTGGCAGTGCCTGATCCTTCTCGTGTAACGTTGCTTGAGTCGTACTCGCTGGCATCGAGGTACGCATGCATTCGATCAATTGCGATCTTAGCTTGGATGCACTGCCCGAACACACGCGGGAGAGTCGTGAGTGGGAGTCGAATGCTTGCGAACAAAGCCATCGACGTGAACACCTTGGCCGCCGTCAACTGTTGCTCGAGGACAATGGTGTACACCGCAAACGAGCCGATGGACACCAAGAGGGGCGACGACCAAAGCATGAGGCCGTTCACGCCAGTCAGCACCAATATGCGCCACAGGGACTGAAGCTCGCGGTCACGAAGCGCGAGGATCCGGTCCGTGAATTTGGACTCCCAGCCGTTGAACTTGACGACTTGGATGGCTCCAAAGACTTCCTTGATCACCTTCATACGCGCATCTTTGCGCTGCATCATCTCTCCGAACGCGCGTCCGCTGAGACCGGCGATCTTGCCACCCACATAGATGGACGCGAACACAACAGCGAGTCCAGCAAAGGCGGCGACACCAAGCACCCCGTACAGCAGCACCATGACGCCGACAATCTGGAGTGGGATCACCCAGATGCTGTTGATCTCATGGGCCGCGCCGAGCACATTCTCCACGTCGGCCGTGAACAAGTTGGTGAGATCCGCCGTCTCCTCGTGCTTTGGTCGATCGCGCGTTTCCGCGGCGGTCTTGTGCTTGCTCTCGCGTCGCAGCGCCTTGTCAAACAGCAGCGCGCGCACTGAGACCGTGAAGCGGATCATGAGCTGCGCCACGTGAAACGCGGCCTGCGCCGACACGACCGCGCTCACGAGCCGCAGCCCAAAGAACGCGAGCAGCCACGCGACGAGATCGTCCACGTCCACGCGCTCGTGGGTGAACGCGTCGACGACGTGGTGGAGCACGACCGGCGCGGCCAGCGTGGACGCGAGCTCGACCAGCGAGCCGAGCCCGCACAGCGCGAGCTGCGGGCCGTACGCGCGCGCGGCGCCGCGCAGCAGGTCGCCGTCGGCGGCCGCGAGCGCGCGCTGGAACGCCGCGAGCGCGTGCTGCGCGTCGTTCGCGCGCGTCGTGGGCCACAGATCGCGGGCCTCGAGCTGGCGCGCGTTGCCCAAGTCGATGAGCGGCTCGGCGTACGAAAAGAGCAGCGAGGACCAGAGCGACGCGCCGTGGGGTCGGCCATCATTCCCAACGATCACGGCGTGCGGATCAGAACCACTCGGTCCATGGGCCCGTTCATTGGTCACTATCAAGGGGACAAAGTCTCTCTCTCTCTCTCTCTCTCTCTCTCTCTACGTTGGCCCGCGTTGAAGGCCTCAGTTGGGAGGCGTGCCTGCGAGTGAAGTCGCCGAGTAGGTGCTGGCCGAGACAAGCCCACTCCATGCGACTTGTTGGGTGAAAAGTCTGGATGCTACGCCGTTTGTCCAGCTCCTGTTGATCGCAATGATCTGGTGGTTGGACACGGCGCGGAAGTGTCGCGCGCCATGTCGTACAGCTGCGGGCAATACGGAACCACGAAGACCGAGAGGATCGGACTCACCCACTCAAGGAGACGTCGGCACCGAGCGGGGGCAACTTCCAGCAACACGCGATCGTTCATAAGGGAGCATTTAGAAATCGCAATGTCCATCGACATGTTGACGTTCCCCAGTGGGGGACATCCACACGTCGTCGCGACAGGACTGAGATATCAGCGGACATTCCTATCGCACGGGGACATTCCAAAGACACATCTAGGCTTCACGCTGGGACGTCTCAAGCTGAGAGTCCCGGCACGCATTATGTGGGAAAGATGCCCCTCAAAAGTCCGCGTGTGCTTCTCTGCTCCTCTGAAGATCATGTATTTATACGTGACTACGGCTATGATGACGCTGCCGTCAATGGAGACTAATGGTGTCATGCACTGAGTGTCATTTGGCGTTAATATACTACGTGGGCACGCGATTGGCATGCGTAGCCGAGACCTTGCTGCGCTTACATTATTGTACATGCCGCTGGAGTGTCGGCCTCTTCGGGGTCTTCGCCACAGGGCACGAGCTTGCCGATAAAGCACTTCTCCATCATCTTGCGCGCGGCCTTGGAGTGGAACTTCATATCCTTCGAGCAGTCTGCGCCGCCGGCCTTACGCAGAATGGACCGCGGGCCGGCCGGGTGCACGTCCACGAGACCCGTCACGTCGTACACGGAGCCAAAGGCGACGAGCCAGCACGATTCACGCGATTTGTGGAGCTTCACTTCGCACAGGCACAGCTTGTGGAGCTTGGAGCACCGCTCCTCGGCCAGTTCCTCGTCCGTCTTCTTCATTCCAACCGCCACCGCCGGCGCAGCACTCACCGCCGCCAACGGCGTCTCCACTTCGAGTGTAATCGCTGTGCTGGACGATAGCACGACGCTCTTGCCGCGGCGGCTTGGTGTCTTGGGGGTCTTGGGCGTCTTGGGGGTCTTGGGTTGGCTCGCGCTCCCCAGTCGCGGGCGCCCTGATATCCGCACGGGCGTGGACGCTGGCTGGCCAAAGTCTTCGATCTCGAGCTCTTCAAACGCGAGTGCGTCCAGCGGATCGCACGCGTCGGGAGCACAGTCGGAGCGGTCGGCAGTACGCTGCCGGCGCAGCAAGAGCCCCGTGCGGCTCCGCTCGGGCATGCCTTCGTCATAGTCGACGACGATGCTGCCCGGCGCGGGCGCCTGCGAGTGCGCGTCGGCAGGTGACAACACACCGCGCGCAACGTCTTCAAGATCCAGACTCGCGTGGGCGTCACTCTCGCTTTGGTTGTCCACACTCATGCGCCGCGAGTTGCGGCGCGAGCGGCGCCCCGAGCTCGGCGCCGTGTCGCTGCCACGCGTCTCGGGAGTCGCATCGTCGCGACGCTCCACGACGCGCACTTGCTTGGCGCTGTCGGCGTCCTCGCCCAAACACGCTGGGAAACACGGATCGTGGGCCGGCCGCTGTGACGACGACGCCGCCTCCGCGGACGTCTCCCTCTGGGTCTCTGTCTCCATTTTCTTCAGGTCGTCGCACGAGGCCGTGGAGTTGCCCTTGTCCGTGGCGTCGTGGCTGCGCGCGGTCGTCGGCGGCGGCTGCTCGGCCGTGGGCGCCCCTGCCGCAGCGGGCAGCAGCCTGCGCGGACCATGCGGCGACGCCGCCGCCACATGGCGGTGAATCTCGCCCGGCACGATCCCCTCGCACATGGGTCGAGGTCTTCAACTGCCGTCCACCAGCACCACTGTGTGGAGCCGCCTGCCGTCGCGTAGCCTCAGCACGGTAGCGCCAGAGGAGCACGCGCGATCGGTCCGGTGGTCCACTGGGCCTCTCACGCTGTCCTGTCTTTCTCTCCGCGTAGGAAAGTGTGGCACGGCGACGTGTGGGGCCGGCGCGCGAGCCAGCGGCGGCGCGTGCCGTCGGAATGGAGCTGCGAGCGGGCACAGGGTGCTCGTCAAGGCGACATGTTCGTCGCGGGCGTCACCGCGAAGCTACCGTAATTTACATTTTCCCTGTGATAGAAAGTCAAATACCCTAGTATCAGATATTTACATAGTGGTTTCAAAGATCAATTGATACAGTTTATGCTCCCCAATAGAGGGTTATCGACATATAATACAGTTTTATTAGTTAACAGAGGGAATAGGAACCTACCCCTTGCGTCTCTGCCGTGATTGATTGCTGGGAGGCGCGTGGCTCTGCAGCATTGCCTTGCGCTCTGCGCCTATCAGGCACAGTATAAATAACTTTCAAGTCGGAGGAGCTCATCATCACAGCGTGTAATCCAGTTTTAGAAGGTAATCGATTTAAAAAGTGCTGAATCATCATTTGTGCCTGCATCTCCCGTTCTGCACAGCATGTATATCAATAAGTATTAAGTTTAGGAGGATATGGGCCATCCATCTCCCACGCTTGGACCCATTTCGCCCACCACCGGCACTTCCACCACGTGTGATCGTGGTTACGTGGGGCTTCTTCGACGTGTGACGTGTGTGCGCCTATCGCCTCAGTCACTGGATTCGATGGTTGTGCATGACGCAATCCGAGCTTAGCCAAGCACCTCCGGTTACGTCAACGAAGCATCCCCACACCGGTTTCTGATACAGTGTATCCATATAACCGTAACCAATCGGTTTCGCTAGTCGTTACGCCACGAAACGACACCGCGCTGCTTGTTCATCCTGTCGAGCGCTGCTGTTCCGCTTCGCTTCGCCGTGGGGACGACCATGAGCAACGACCACCCGGTGTTCAAGCGCTTTTCAAGGCAGCAGCTGATCGTGCGGCGGCGCAGCATCGGCTTCCAGACGCTGGTCTTCGAGACCTCGCACCCCAGGACACCGCGCTGCAAGCACTGCGGACGCGTGTTCAACGCTGTGTGGAAGGAGTACTTGTGCCAAGTGTGCGGGCTGTGGGTGTGCCAGCCGTGCTCGTCCGTCATCGAGCGCGAGCGCGAGATCAACCGCATCCAGTACGTGCGCTCGTGCTGCGAGTGCCTCTCGATGCTCAACAAGTGGTCCGACCCGGAGCTCATCGACCAGTTTGCGCTCGCGCCATGGGTCGTGCAGTCCTCCAAGACCCAGCTGTCGCTCACACTGTCGGATACGTTGCGCAACAAGAAGCAGGCACGCCACGCTGTGCTGATCGTGCTCAAGCACTTGGGCATGTCAGTGGACGCGTTTTTGGGGACGATTGAGGATATTTCGGAAGCCGACTGGGTCGGAGCCGCAGCTGACGACATGCAGTCGCCACTACTGCAACAAGTGAGCGAGACTGCAGACTTGCACGCCAAGGGAGAAGAGTCTTTTTCGCCGGTGGAGAGAGCGCAGTATCTCGTGCAGCAGTGTTTCGATCTTGTGGTGTCAGAACTGCCTATCGAAGAGTGTGTCTTCGCCGAATCCGACGGCACGCGCAACTACCCGATCTTCTACGACGTCGAAGAATCAGATACCGTTATCGTACCGCCCATTTCGGGCGAAGAAGAACGCGAGCTGTGCATGGAACGGTACAATCTCCTCAGCAATGACCACCACTTTGATGAAGAGATGCAACTCATTTGCGATATTGCCGTGAGAGAATTGGACGCAACCTCAGCCTTCGTTTCTGTCGTGCACAAAGACCAACAGCACACCATAGCGTGCCGTACGGGCTGCGCGCGCTCGAAGTTGCGCCGGTCAGAGACCTTTTGCTCATTCGCATTGAAATCGACGTTACCGTTTCTAGTACGGGATGCCGCGTTGGATGTACGATTCCGTAACTTCGACGTGGTACGGGGGTCTTCCCACTTGCTCTTCTACTTTGGTGTTCCGATCATCACCGTGGGAGGTGTCCGTGTTGCGTCGTTGTGTGTCGTGGATAGCAAACCGCGCAAATACGTCACGACAATGCAGTACAGCATCCTCAAGAAACTCGCTGAAATTACAGCATGTCTTTGGGAAGAAGCGGTGATGGTCGCACAGATTTGATACTAGTATCATTATACACACCAGCACGGAGTATGTTCCTAGCGTTCTACTGTGCTACGTGGTCTGCATTGGACTTTTTTCTCTCGTGGCGGCCGGGAATCCTCGTATCCCAAAGCACTGGACGTACTGAAAGCTCGTCTTGATGTGGCACGACAAGTTCCTGCTTGAATGTACTTCATCACAGCAATCGTCACAAAAGTATCGACCTCCACAGGCGTCACAACGCACGCTGGCTGGCCGTGGAGAGAGCAGTGGTGGATTTGACTTCCGTTTAACACGGTGCATACATTCATCGCAGCCTGGAATGATAGGTGGTGGTAGCACGTCACGATTAATTTTCAAACGCATGGGCAGAACCTTGGCGAGCAACTCCTCACGCGCACGCTTCTTCTCTAGCCGTTCTTTCTCGAGCTTTGCCGTTTCCAGCGGGTTGCGCCACGTGCTCAGGTTAGTTTTCTCGTTCCAGTAATATGCCGTGTACGGAGGCTCGTCCAGATAGCACAGCTTCCAGTCCCCCAGTACCTGCTCGAGCGCGCGCGTCTCTTCATCTTTTGGCTCGGGGAACACGCTCTCGAGTGTCGCCGCGACGTCTCGAACGCCGAGTAACGTGCACGCGCTCTGCACGAGGTCCTCGCGGTGCTCAACAAAGTGGGGCTGCTCGTATAGCCACGCCGTCGCAGCGTCGGCGAGTTCGTACCACAGCTCATGGAGATCTGCAAGCTGTGATGAGCAGTACAGCACGACTAACACTGTCGTCCAGACAAGGTTGGTCGTGTCGTTCTTGTCTGTCGTGAGCAGCAGCTTGGCCGGGGCCACGCCGAGGCACTTGGCCATGGCCATGGACGCGCGCCAGTGGGTCGCCGACCGCATCGCGCGCCGCAAGAACTCGCACGCGCGCTGCTCGTGAGTGAGCGGTGCCCCTCCGCCACCGGCGTCGTCACCTGGGTCCGCTTCGTCGGCGTCAGGCTGCCGCTGCGGACCACGTCGGCGTGGCATGGCTGATTGGAAAATGAGCGGGTGTCGTTTCAAGATTTCTGTTTTGTTCCAAAACAGGGTAGTTCACATCCAGGATTATTCTTCCCAGGTGTAGTCCAGGTTACACTGCTCGTTTACAAAACAAGGTGAAACTTTTAAGTCTGTCCTATTACCCAGAAAGCACCTTGTTTTGGAACGACAGCAACTGCCATTGTTCCCGCCATTTTCGCGGCCGCACTAATTCCCCACTCATGGCCACGCGGAGATCGACGCGCACGCGCGCGCGTGGCGTCGACCAGTCCACCGACAGCACTGACAGCGTCGCGAC
>JAADVT010001061.1:0-10521 GCA_023335895.1 Pythium rishiriense
GACACCCCCGCGGTGGAAGGCGAGGAGATCAAGGTCCGTGCGTCGAAGGGCTCGGTCGTGTCGATGGCTGATGTCGAGCGTGAGGGCAACGAGGAGGAGGAGGCGGAGGAGTACAAGGGTCAGGCCCACAAGTACATCCCGCTTCGTATTGCGATTGTGGCACTGCTCACTCTCGCTTCAGTCCTCCTTAAGGACCACTTCCTGGACCTCCAGGACTTTGTTGGCGCCTCGGCCATCACGATCTGCTGCATCATTCTGCCGATTGTGTTCTACTTCAAGAAGCTGTGGGCCCAGATTCCGATCTACGAGAAGGCCGCTGGTATCGTGGTTGTGCTCTTCTGTCTGGTCATTGGCGGCTACGTCACGGTCAAGACGGGCAAGACGCTC
Organism: Pythium rishiriense; assembly: GCA_023335895.1. Taxonomy (NCBI): domain Eukaryota; phylum Oomycota; class Peronosporomycetes; order Pythiales; family Pythiaceae; genus Pythium; species Pythium rishiriense. The sequence continues at coordinate 388 of JAADVT010001061.1, forward strand.
TTCAACCCGGACCCGGCCGACCCGAACGCCCCGGCTTTTGCGTTCTGCCACGCTGAGTTCGAGAACAAGGTCTACTACAACTACACGGCCGTGCACAGCACCTAAAGCCCAATCTACACATGGCCGTCTTGAGTGAGAACGTGCGTATGAGAGGGAGTGAATCGTGCTCGTGGTCCCAGCTTACGAGCGGCCGTCGCACAATAACCAAATAGCATGGCTCCGTTTGTCCCAACTTCGTAATTTGTTTTTCCCACCACGAAAAGTCGTGCACGGTCATTCACTATGAACTCTGTGGTAGTGTAGCGCGGCCGCAGCAGCGACTCCGAGTCGCCGACTCGCTCGTCGTTTTCACAAGCAAGGCATCTCCCAATGTTCCCTGACCTCAATCCAACATGGCTACATGTAGTATACTTCTGTATACTACACATCGCCGAAATATACCACGCAGTACTACATGGATACCGGTATTTGAACCGACGTTCGATGGGGTAACCCATTGGTTACCAATGGATTAGTACCCCATCCTTCATCCTACATTAGGCAGCATGTATCCTCACCTAATCTAGGCACCCTCGTGGACCTTCACTCCGTTTTGCCCCCGAAAGCTTGAACGCCCCTCACGCACGCACACGGGAGAGGCAGGGGAAAGCCACGCCGGGGATCGCGACGTTGCGCGCGACGTCTGCACCGCGCGACTTACCAGTGGGTCTCCATCGCTCGGTCGTCTCTCGCTCCATCGATCGGTGTGCGTCATTGTCGTTTTGAGGTGGAAATGGTGTCGTCCCACGCTTTCGCGCGGCGCGAGAGCGTGCTGACGCTGGGCGGCGGAGGAGGAGGAACAGCAGGAAGAGCAGGAGCCGCCGGGGGAGGAGGAGCCACCGACGCACGTGGGGGCGAGTCGCTGGTGATCGAGGCGGCGCCGGCGCAGTGGATGACGCGCGCCATGTTCCACACGCTTTGGGCGAACGCGACCCGCGCCGTGCGGTCGAGCTGCTCGTTCACGCGGTACCGGCCACGGCTCGCGAACGGCGACACGCTGCTGGGCAAGCGGCGCCCGAGCCGCGCGGGCAGCAACAGCGACATGGAGGACACGATCCTCGCGGTCGCTGCGGCCATGGACGAGGACGAGCACCTCGACTTTCAGGACCAGCTGCTCCAGTGTCTTGGCGACGACATGGTCGTGCTCGCGGAAACCGACGGCCCAGCGGACACAGAAGACGCTGCCGCCGAAAAAGAGGCCATGCGGCGCTCGCTCGCGAATACCGAGCTCCAAGGGGAGCGCGTGTTTGTCGTGTACGCGTACGCGAGCGTGGTGGTGGTGCGCACCCCAGACGATGGAGAAGCCGACGGCGAGCCGACGCGGACCGTTTTGCTGTTGCGGATCGAGCAGCTCCACGGCTCGGAGCAACTTGCGATCGCGGTCAAGAACACGGACCCGATTGACGAGAAATACCTCGAGATGTTCAAGTCGGTGATCCAGCAGCGGCTCCAGCCGGGGAGCGCGCCTCCAAAACGCCCAGCGCCGGTGCGACGTGACACAAGTGCGGCGTTTCTGGAAGAAGGCGACGAGGACCCAGAGTGTGTGCGACGAGACCAAGCAGAGGAAGAGCAAGAAGATATTGAACAATTGCGTAGAGAGAGGCAACTCGGGCGTGAGCAAACGGCGAAGGACACGAATGAAAGCCACTCTGCGACTCCAGCGCATCGTCTTGATGAGATTCGCGAGTCTCGAAAAGCCGGTCGAAGTCGTTCACACACGGTCCGGTATCGAACCGATCAAGGGATTGCGTTTGAAGGCTACCTACACAAGAAGAGTGAGGTGATTTCTCAGTGGCGAGCGACGTATTGCGTTCTTGAAGGCGACACTCTCGCGTATTATGAGTCTCGTGAAGATTTCATTTCTAACACAAAGCTCATAGGCCGGATTCAAATCCAAGGTGTCGAAGACGATACTCAGTCAGCCCCGAATGGCAAGCCGCATGGCTTCCGGATCACCACCGAAGGCCATCGTGCCCATCATCTTAGCTCAAGAACGGCTTTTGAGAAAGATCAGTGGAAACGAGCGATCCAGACAGCGATTTCGAAGGCTGCTTCGACGTCGACGGTTGCACGCCCTCATGTGGCATTTGCATCGCAGCCACTCGATCCAACCAAGTTCTATCGTCTGCTTGGTGCATTGCTTCGACAGGAAATCAACGAGATCCCGCTATTATTCCGGTGCATCCATCCGGATGTGGTCGTGACGTCAAACTTCCCGCCGATTGTCCCTTTTTGGGGTCAATATCGGCGGTATGATGGTATTCTTCTTTTCATCTCAACACTGTTGGAGTCAGTGATCGTCGAGTCATTCGAAATGACGGAGGTGATCGAACTCGTGCGTGGTGACGCAGACTGTATTGATGCACTCGGTGACAGCGAAGAAATCGCCGGCACACCATCCCCCGCCCCATTGCCGTCACAGCTTATTGGTGCTGTCCCATCTCCACGCGCAATCACTACGGCTGGTGGTAGAACCCTCGGAGCAGCAACCGCTCCGGAACCGAGTGACGGTAGCCCATCAATGACGCCATCGATGATGTGGGAGAAGCGGCTCGTTGTCACAGGAAAGGAAACGTTCAACCTCATCAATTTCGGCAACCGACGAGTCACCCAGTTATTCGTGCATGAACTTTGGCTCGACTACAAAGGGCGCCTGGTGCGGTGGCACATGAATGGTGATGCCGTCGCGCTGTCTGTCGCTTTTGACGCAGCTCAAAAAGGCGAGAGTGTTCGTCTCGTGCTTCCTGGAGAGTCTTCGTCCATCGCTCACGAAATTCCTGCTGGGATGTTCTACGTCCAGATCATGCGTGCACAAGAACTTACACCAGCAGATGCATTGGCGTCAGGATCGCACTCCTCACTGCCTCCGAAGGATGACAAAGGTCCACAGAAGAAGCCGTATCCTGTGTACGTTCGCTGTGTGCTGCAGGAAGGCCCCCACGAAGAGCGTACCATGGACGGTCTGCAAATGAGTGACAGTAAGAAGTCAGCATCGTTTGATCAAGTGAAGGTTAAACGCGGCAGCGTGACGTCAACGGCAAATGATAAGCGAAGACCATCAGCGAGCACACGTCTCTTTCGTGGTATCAAGCGTGCAGCAGGCATATCAGGCGAGCGCACTTTCGCAGCATTTGGAGACCAAAGTGGATGTGTGACGGGTATCTGCAAGTGTCAACTCCACACTGCACAACCACACTCAGCCAGCGAGACACTACGTCCAGAGTGGCGGACAAACTTGCGTCTTGAATTCCCTGGTTGCTCGCGTGGCTTCACATACTTTCTTAAACTTGAAGTGTTTCAAAGCCGGTTTATGCTGCCTGACGCGCTGCTTGGTGTCTGCAAAATCAACCTCACCCCACACTTGTCTCTGTTCAGTGGTGGATCTGCTGAAGCAAAGGCAAATGGTGCTCTCCCGCGATGGCACAACCTCTGTGATCAGTACAATGATTGCCGTGAATCTTGGGCACCTCCAACTGTGTTTCGTGGCCGAATTCAAGTCGCCGTGATATTCGCCCCGACAATTCATTCTGCGGAGGAACTTCGCGATCCGAAAGTTTTAGGCAGTCGACGGTCGTCTGAATCTCCGGCCGGCGGCAGGTCTCGGCGGTCTTCAAATGTAAACGGCGACGACAGCATGCTTGTGATGCAAAGCCTGTCGAATGATATGGTCCGGGAGATGCTTCAAGCTGAAAAGCGGCGCGGTGAAGATGGGCGAATCAACGGAGAAACTGTCGGTCGAGGAAGTTTGGTCGGCCGAGTGTTGAGATCGAAATCAAGCTCCCAGAGCATTCGAAGTCTCGAGGAGGACAACGCTGAACCAGAGACCGAGTCTTCTCGTCGACTGAAAGAATTGGCACGAGACAATCATCAATTTAATGCCAAGAAAACTCAGTTCGATATCCCGAAAAAATACCAGCTTATCAAGGTTGTCGGCTCCGGGACGTATGGGGAAGTAATCGCGGCGAGCGATACAGACACGGGGACAACTGTCGCCATCAAGAAAGTCACGAACGCGTTTGCTGATTTGCCTGACACAAAACGCATCATCCGGGAGTTGTGTTTGCTTCGACAGTTGCGCCATCCAAATCTGATCAGTCTGTATGACATCTTGCGACCAGAACGGCTGTGCTACCTCGAAGACATCTATCTAGTTACGGATTTGATGGAGACTGATCTTCATCGGGTTATCCATTCGACCCAAACTCTCACCGACGAGCACGTTGCTTACTTCATGCGGCAAATTCTGCGAGCGCTCTGCTATCTTCACTCAGCGGACGTGATTCACCGCGATCTGAAGCCGTCGAATATTCTTGTTACAAGTAGATGCGACCTCAAGATATGCGATATGGGGCTGGCACGGTATATTGACTACACTCAAGCGAAGAAGGTGCGAAGTGACCAAGATAGCGAGGCATTCGTCGAGCTCACAGAATACGTTGTGACACGATGGTACCGGGCCCCTGAGATCTTACTCGACGGCAGCCGATACGACAAGCCATCCGACTTGTGGTCTGCTGGATGCATTCTTGCAGAACTGCTTGGACGAAAACCATTGTTCCCTGGTACGAGCACGACAAATCAGCTCTCCAAAATCTTCAACGTTTTGGGGACACCAGACATCGTGTACATCGCCAAAATCCACAAGGAAGCTGCACAACGGTGGGTGCACAGACAAAGACGTCGTGCACCAATCCCGTTCAGCGAGTTGTACCCGAGCGCGAACGCGATGGCATTGGACCTTTTGGAGAAATTGCTCGTGTACGATCCAAAGGAGCGACTCACGGCAGCTCAAGCCCTACGCCACCCGTATTTGAGAGAAGCATTCCGTTCGATTTCGGAGTCTCCGTCTGGTCCAGACAGTGAGGATATATCGAGTTATACCGCTGAAGAAGAGCAGGAGGATCATTTCAAGGGGAAGATCGACGACTCACATGAGCGTGTCAAAGAGGAAAAGCAGGCAATGCAAGATGTCGTGTTCGAGCAGATCTGCTACTTCCACCCGGAGGCAAGAGAGTATGAAGAAGACCTGGCAAAGCATGACCAGAAATTCAAGATTGACCCCGAGACGGGCAAGCTGGTGCCCATCGCTGTGTAGACTAGAGGAAGGTTGTGGCTGGCGAACTAGAGTGGTGGCTCCACGCGTTGGGTTGAAGAAGCTACTACCGCACTAGTTGTATCTCTTGGTCGACGGTGATTTCGAACGAGTGCGCTTGATGTTTGTGCCGCCGAAACTATTGCCTGTCTTCTTCTTCGTCGTCGGTGTGGAACGAACTTGGCATTTTGGACGGCATGGCGAGCCGTTTCTTGAATTCGGCCGGGCCTGGTGTGAACACGCCGTGTCAATCAACACGTGGTGAAGCAACAGCGCGTCGAGCTCGCACTGCTTCAGATCCGGCGTCACTGGGTGGTCTTTCATCACGACCACCGACGCGATGAAGGCAGTGGGAGTACGCGGAAAGCAGTAGGACAAGCGCAACGACCAGAAGACCAAACAGCGGGAACTTTAAATACGTAAGTATACTCGGGGAAATGCTCCCATGGGGGTCTCATCCGGTAATCTAGGGGCGAAAAAAAAAGACGTGGCATAGTCACTTTCTACGCCAACACGGCATAGAAGGCCCCGACGACGACCGACGCGACAGTCACGAATACGCTGGTGGACAGACTGCCCGTGTGGCGGGGCGCCGCCGCGCTCGAGCCGCCGCCGGATCCCTTGACGTTCTTGCCGCCGTAGCACGGGATGGACGACGACGGCAGCTTCTTGAGCGCCTCGAGCAGGTCCGTGTTGGGCTGCTGCCACGACCAGGTCTTGAAGAGCCCATAGTGGGTCTTGCCAAAGAGCCCCGAGCCCGGGTTGGTCGAGTCCTCGAGAAAGTACTCAGTGTCCGGGTTGAGCGACCAAAAGTACCCGCCGCGGAGCGTCGTGGCCGCGTAGTCGATGAGAAAGTCGAGCGCCGCGGTCTGGTGGGGCTGGAAGTCGGCGCCGTAGACGCCGCTGAACGAGCCGAGGATCACGGGCGCCTGGGCGGCCTTGAGCACGTCGCCAACGGCCTGGTCGAGCACTTTTTTGTAGTTGGCCACGATCTCGTCGCTCGTCAAGTGCTTGTACGCCGAGCAGCCAAACTCGGTCGTGGAGCACTGGAGCGCGCTCTTGGTTTTCGTGCCGTTGACGAAATCGACGCACTCGGCCGAGAGCTGGTCGCCCTCGAAGCCAAAATAGTCGGACGGCGTGTCCTTGGAGCAGTTGGAGTCGCCCGCGTAAAAGTAGTTTTGCGGGAGCTTGCCGTGGGCGTGCGCGTGGGGCGCAAACACGATCTTGTTGGCGACCGAGACGTTGAGCGGGCTCTTCGTCGCGTTGTGGAGATTGCCACCGTCCCAGTGGGAGCTCAGTTGCTTGTAGCCGTCGCCGAGACTGAACCGCTGGGCGTCCGTGGGCGAGGCCGCGCCGCCGACAAACACGAGCCACGACGGACACAGCTCGAGCACGCGGTTGGCGATGGTCGTCGCGGCGCCCCGCCAGTCCGATTTTTTGTCGACGTCGCCGGCCTCGGCGTTCCACTGGACGTCGCTCATCTCGTCTTTGAGGTCGAGGCCGAGAATGTTCCAGTACGTGGCGTTACAGAACGACTTGGCCAGGTACTCGGCCGACTTGTACGCGGGCGACTGCGTGATCTCGACGTACGGCGCTGTGTACCAGTACGCGTCCTGGAGGTACTTGTCGAGCAAGTGGATGTCGAGCAGCACGCTGATGCGGTCGTTCTGGAGCGTCTGGACCACGCGGCCCACGAGGTCGAAATACGTCACGGCGTTGGGGTCGCTCCAGGTCGTAAACTCTTTGTTCTCCCAGCCGTTGATGTACGCGAGCTGCGGCAGCGCGTTCGCGATGATGTACTGGCCGCTCAGCGGGAGCCGCACCGAGTTGAACGAGTTGTTGCCCAGGAACGCCAACAGCGTCGACTGGATCCGACATAGAACACGAAAATATGTCAGCACCACCACCACCAAAACAAAATGCCAGGAACAAAAAACAAAACAAAAAACGCACCACTTTGGTTCCCTGGACGCCGGCGGCGTTCTTCTTGACGCTGTCCCAGAGCCCGTCGGGGATCATGTTTTCCTTCTCCATGCCGCTCCAGGCCACGCCGCGGATCGTGACCTCGGTCTCGGTGCCGGGCGTCTGCGGGTCCTGCGCATAGATCTTGCCGTCACGCGTGACGTAGTTGGGCTGGCGGCACTCGAGCTTGGCCGTGGCGGGCGCTGCCAGCGCCAGGAGCGCGGCGGCGGATGCCAGCAGCACGCGGCGGAGCGCCATCGGTGCACGGAGGACGTGAGGGGGAGGACGAGAGGAGGGAACGCGTGCGCGAGGATGCAAAAGTGAGCGCTCTCTGGCACTGCCACTGCCAGCACATCTTTCTTCGCTGGGAGGCGCGCCATGGTGGATGGTGTGTGGGTGGGTGTGAAGGTGGACTCTGCCACCCAAAGCCCGCATTTAGTCGCCGGCGAGAGAGCATGCATTTTAGAACCATATGGAATGTGACAGGTTGACGATCCTCGGATGGTGAGAGTGGAGCAATCCGAGTGAGGAGGTAATATGCATTATAACAGGTACTTGATTTACCTGGAATGAGTCCCGTGCAAAGGTCGTCCAGCTCGTCGCACTTCTGTGGGTTTGCCAGCCACTGCTGCCACCGAATAGCACAAGAGCAGGCCACGGAAAGGATTAGGCGTCCTTAAATGAGTACAATTATCCAATTGTTGACTCTTGCTGTCAATTTGTGATAAAAATGTTAGACGATATACTTATTTAATGCATATGTATCCTTGAAGATTGCGCCTAGTTCAGCTCGGCTTTGCAGCATGGGCTTGTTCAGTTGTCGCTTCGAGTCGGTGGCAGGAACCCCAAAACCTCCAAAATCTCATGAGCCCACTTTTTTCGCCACTTTCCAGCCGAGAACAGTGCTGGGTTCAGAGGCGAAATTTTCCGGAAGCAAAAGAACACCCCGTCGTGATTTCAGGCAGCGACTGTGTGGCTCTCGCATCCGCTGGCCCGGCGTCGGTCTCCGAGGCACCGAGTGAACCCAGCCACTTCTGCCATGGCGCGAAAATATGGTGGGAGCGTTCAGTCCATTCACCCTGAAAAGTGGCGGCATGTCGCATTTGCTGAACGCCCGAACCGACGCCATGGCAGCATGCCATGGCAATGCCAACTGAGTTTTCCGTACCCAAGCACTCAAAGGGTCCGCGTGCCGCGACTTGGATGCAGAGTGGCTTTTCGTCCGATCTTTTTGGCGACCCAAGTTGGATCGCGAAAACCACAACGAGTGGATGTGGTAGTCGCAACCAACAGAGAATCTTCACGGGGGAAAGCAAAACCTTTCTCAACTCGGAGGTCGACGCGCCTCCCCCCACATACCAACAAAGAGGAGTCCTTGGTCGTATTTTTTGTGCACCATTCCCTATCACAAATTTACGTTGAGGAGCACAATTCGCACTCCTAATTTAGGACTCCCACACCTTTATCTTTGTGACACAAGCCAGGTCCCAGTTGTGAAACGATGTGCCATGGGCAGAACGTTTTGTGCTGCCAGAGTCCCCGCTCTCCATCGAGTGCAACGCCGTGCCATGTTCGCTGGCGCTGCCATGCTCGTCGTCGAAACACGTTCAAGAACAAGAACAAGAAAAAAAAGCATACAAAACCACGGATTCACATTCCACATGCGTGAACACTGATGGTTTTTTCTACCTTCAAGACAGCTCACACAGTTTGGTGTACGTCTAGTTGCTGTGCGCGGCCGTGTAGTTGTAGAAGATCTTGTTCTCGTACTCAGCGCCACAAAACGGGAAGGCCGGGGCGTTCGGGTCGGCCGGGTCCGGGTTGAACAGGGTCTTGCCCGTCTTGACCGTGACGTAGCCGCCAATGACGAGACAGAACAGGATGACGATGGTGCCGGCGGCCTTCTCCCAGATCGGGATCGACGACCAGAGCTTCTTGAAGTAGAACACAATCGGCAGGATGATGCAGCAGATCGTGATGCACGAGGCACCGACAAAGTCCTGGAGGTCCAGGAAGTGGTCCTTGAGCAACACAGAAGCGAGCGTGAGCAGCGCCACGATCACAATACGAAGCGGGATGTACTTGTGGGCCTGGCCCTTGTACTCCTCGGCCTCCTCTTCGTCGTTGCCCTCACGCTCAATGTCGGCCATCGAGACGACCGAGCCCTTGGACGCGCGGACCTTGGCCTCCTCGGCGTCAGCCGGGGTGTCGGCCACAGCGTAATTGAGCGCCTCAATGTCGTCGCTCTTCTTCTGGTGCATGCCGAGGATGAGACGCTCAGCCATGTAGAGCGCCGGGTTCAAAATCACCGAGAACGCGATCGTGATGTGGAGCTGCATGAACAGGTACGCGAGCACAACCATACCCTGGTCCGGAGCGAAGCCGAGCTTGGTGAGACCCGAGGCACCCGGAACAATGGTGAAGAGCAGGTTGCCCGAGATCTGGCAGCCGATGGCCGAGTAGCCCGTGCTGGCAAGCGTGATGAAGAGGATCGAGATGAACGTGAGCGTCACGCCGATGACACGCGGCATGCGCTCAGGCTGCGAGTGCTGGCGCTGGAGCGCCGGGATCACGACGCCGGCGCCGTAGGCCAGCGACAAGTTACCGAACGTCTGGGCGACCTGCTCAAACTCAATTTCGGGTGCCGGGACCGACGGGTGGCCGCGCATACCGTGGATGAGCACACCCACACCAATGATATCAGCGAGGACCGTCCCGAGGCAGCCCGCGAAGGCAGCGCCAGCTCCTTCCTTGAGAGTCGGGACGAGGCAGACCGGCAGCAAGCTGATGGCCATCAGGATGATCCACGTCGAGTCCTTGAAGGCACCCGGGAAAAGAGTGCCCAACAGAATGCCGCCGAGCACAAGGAACGCGCACGGCACGAGAAGGCACACGCCCAGCTGCGAGATGACAGTCAACCAGCGACCAGTCTTACCCATGCACCACTCGCCGAGATCACCAAACGTGCGGACCGACTTGGGCGCCGCGAGCATGACCTTGGAGCACACCACCGACGCGTACACGTTGGCAAACGCCATGAA
>JAADVT010001062.1:0-10506 GCA_023335895.1 Pythium rishiriense
AGCACTGTCGGTGCGCGCAAAAGCCAAAGATAGCCACGACGGCATCCTTGGCCCGAATCATTATTTGGCGCTCTCGAGACACGGTGTCGAAAGCACCACGTCCTCTCACTCGCACAATGCCGGCACTGCTCGCGCGTCTGCACGAGTACGGTGCGGCGCTGTGGGAGAACACGCAGGTCGAGCTCCATGGCCACTACAGCGTCGAGCAGCTCCAACGGCTGGAGCACTACCGCGCCACTACGAGCTGGCTGCGTGCAACGCTTGTGTGCCTGCTCACGCCCGTACCCACCATCGTGGTCGTCATCTTGCTCGACTTTTTCCGACTCGAGTCGCCAAGTCGGGGCACGCTGGGTAGCCCCAACGTCTGGATCCGCCAGTGGTTCACGGTCTTCTTTATCTCCGTGTGTACCATGGAGCAGGTGTGGCAGCACCTGCCACAGCTCGCGTTAACGCGTGGGCAGCTCTTCGTGATCGCGCTCGCAGGCACGGTCACGGCCGTCGGCACATCCTTTTCGCTGTCCAATGTCGTCGGGTACCCGCTGCCCTTCACGGTTGTCGTCGGCACGCCCGGATGGTTCGTCGTGATTTCGATCCTGATCTACCTGTTCAAGCGCCGACAGCTCCAGGAGGAACCGGGGCTCGCCAAGAACGTCTTCTACTACCTGCTCGTGCTGCTGTGCCAGGTCGCGATGACCATGATCTACCCGAGCTACAACTTCGTGTACTCGGGGCTCTCCGCGACCCAGCAGACGGGCTTCGTGCTGCTCCTGCCCATCCTCAAACTGGTGACAAAGAACTGGATCTCGCGCGCGCTGCCCGACTCGGACGACGCGCGACCCGAGGCCGTGGTCTTTAACGTCGAGATCTTCCACGCACTCTTTGTCTCGCTGTGCATGGGCAGCACAACGTCGCCGCGCACAATTCTCGCGCTTATGGTGATCGACTTCGTCCAGGCGTGGCTGTCGTTTATGGACGTCTTGGGCGTCGTCCGCGGGCTGCTGCCGTTGATGAACAAACTGGACGCCGCCCGTGTGCGCTCCGGTTCGCTGGTCTCCTATACCTCGGGGCGGTCGCCCGAGACTTGTCTGACAGTCGCGTGTCGTGTCGTCGAAGTCGAGGTATTCCAAGCCGCCTCCACAAAGCCCCCCCATCGACGAAAATCGGTCCGCCGACAGTTTCTGGACCAAAAGGTGAAGTCACCAATGCCTCGCAATGTTTGGAGGAGCATGAGCCGGTCCTTCGCCTCCGTGATACCCGCGCAACCCAAGCCCCGTGTCGTACCAACTACACTGGTGGTATCCGTCAAGACGGCTTCTCTGCAGACCACGAAAGCGCTTTCACCGTCGTCATCTGCACGGCCCACGTCGCCTCACACAGCAGGGCCGACCGAGTCTATCGCTGCGAAACTGTTGCCCGCGGAGCTCCTTACGTTGAGTGCTGTCGAGCGAGGTGTTCTTGTGCAGCACACGCAAAAGCTTCTCTACGTGACCGAGTTCATCGTACTCATTGAGTACACCGAGGTCATCATGCCGCTCATCTACGGTGCGAGCCCAACTCTTCCTTCTCTTCGTTCCATTGCGTGGCTGGGAAAAACTCATCGACACCTCTGGTTTGCTTGTTGTTGTGTTTTTGGTCCACAGACACGCTCGTCTTCACCATGTACTACCGCCCCAACCGAGAGTACTACACGTTCCTGTTTGGCGTCTGCACAACCGCGTCACTCCACTCGACCACGGCAAACGTGCTCGCGTACGCGACGCTCGAGTTTTTGTCGCTCGTGATCATGGCAGTGATCGTGTGGTGGAAGCTGCGGCTCTCGCTCGTACACCAGTTGGCCTTCGTGCTGGAAAACCGCACCATCAACATCCAGGCCAAGCTGCTGCTTTGGGTCCTCGATACGATGCAGACGTCGATCGTGCAGCTCGGGCCAGACTACTCGTTCCGCTTCGAGTGGCTCCACCGCCGCAAGGGGGAATCGGACGACCACAACGCGCGGTTCCAGGGCTACTCGATGACGTGCACAAACGGCTCCACGACGCGCGCGTAATGGGACGTACGTACACTTGTCTAGTCGTTATTTAGTGGATTGCTCGCCTAAAACACGGGCGGGTCGGCTGCGATGCTCACGACGCGCGTCTGAGTCGTGCGCGCAAACTGCATGATGAGACCGATGACGCCCGTGTCCAGCGCGCCCAGCGCGCTCGTCTGCATCGACTCGTGGCGCACGACGCTGAGCAGCGCGAGCTTGGCGCGCAGGGGCAGCGGTCGGTTTACAAGAGAGTCGTCGACCGTGGGCGCTGTTGGCATGGTCGCCGTGGCCGTGGCCACCACACTCGGGGTCGGCGTCGTCGTGTCCGCAGAGGCGGCGGTCGCGGCCATGGTGGTCATGTACTCTTGGTGACGCAGCCGCGTGATCTCGTTGGCAAGGTTGCCCTGGTCCAGATCATCGCAGTGGATGCGCGCAAACTCGAGCTTGGTCGACTTGAACATGGCACGCTGCATGGGCGGGATCACGTCCGTGAGGTAGTAGTCGATCCGCTCCTCGTCGAATGGCGTGACACGCAGCGCAAGCCGTTCGACGGGCGTGACCGTGGCCGGCTGCTCGGTGCCCAGCTCGAGAATACGGCTCGTTTGCTGCACGACGCGCGCGTGGTCTTCTCCGTCCTGGCAAACGTTGAGCGTCGTGATCTTGCACGTGCCGGCGGCGTACGCCTCGACCAGCGGTGCGATGTCCGTGATGTCATTGTGCGCGAGGTTCAGTTCCTTGAGGTTGGGGCACGCCGCCAGGATCGGCGCAATGTGGGCGTTCTGGAGCCCGTTACAGGGAAGCTGGAGCACTTCGAGCGGCTCGCCTATGATGGAGAGAAGCGCAACGAGCGCGTCGCTGTGCTGGCGCCGGAGCTCAAAGTCGTCGGGCAACGAGCCGCCGACGTAGCTGAACGATCGGATACGCGCGTTGGCCACCGCTGGAGAAGCGGCCGCGACACGCGTCTCACTCACGTGCTCGCTAGTCACCGCATTTACAGGGATCCACGCCGCGCCGGCGCCGGGCACGGCGATCGCGAGCCACGCGCGAAGCTTCCTTACAACCTGGTAACGCGTAACAGCACGTGTGACATGAATCCGAACTTCGTCGTCGTCATCGTCTTCTTCTTCTTCTTCTTCGTCGTCATCATTGGTATGATGGCCAAGCACCGCGACAATGATACTCCGTAGCAGTGGCTGTGCGCGCGCCTTGGTGTTCTTCTTGACCTCGACAAACACGCAAGCGTCTTCTGGGAGAGGCACTTCGTCTAGCGGCGTCTCTGATGAGTCGTCGGTTTCGCCACCGCGCTTGCGTTTGCCACTCTTTCTCGTCTTGGCGTCGATCGGTGCGAGGTCAGAAGCCGACGCCGGAAGCGCCAGCACGCGCTTGAAAGTCTCGACCCAGTGGGGTGTGCAGATCGAGTTTGGCGGCGTGAGCTCCTCAAAGTGCTGCGAGCCAGGCATGCGGATACAGAGCGACGAGGCCTGGGATGCCGCGTCGACGTGGAACACGCCGAACGCGAGCCACGCCGCGAGAGCGTCCATGTCACGCGGCACATAGTACACGTCCAGTTCGCGGATCGCCGTGTCGTACCGCATCACTGAGCCAAAGGCTGAAAACGACTTGGAGTCGTTCTGACACGCGAGCCGGCGCAGCGCCACCGGACAGCGACGGCGAGGTGGCGCGGCTCCATCTCGACACACATGGGCACCAGGCGTGGTGAGGTCTGCAAGACAGCGTTGGATGCAACGGTCTTCTTCGCGCACGAGCCGTGGGAGCTTGATCTCCTCGATAAACAGGTACTTGCTGTTGCGCACAATATCGCCGAGGTGTTCCAGCGCGCTACCAGCGATCGAGCTCATGTGCTCAAAGCGCAGCGTCGTGACGCGGAACTCAATGCTGACGTGGTCGCGCCGGTCGATCGCGGCCGCGCGGCGCGCCTGCTGGGCGCGGCCAAAGCGCTCGAGCACTTCAATGATCCCAAACAAAAGCGACGTGCTCACGCGACCGTGCTGGAACGCCAGCCCAAGCTCGACCACGCGGTGGCGCTTGCGCGCGCGCACCTTTGGCTGTCCATCGTTGTCCTCGGCAAACAGCAGCGCCGCGAGCTCCGCGTCCATCGCCCACTGGGTCGCGTTGTCCTCGGCGACGCCCGACAAGAGCTGCTCGAGCATGGTCGGGTAGTCGTCGGGGATCGGGTCGTGCTGCCACTCGAGCAGAAACCGCGGGTGGCCCCAGCGGAGCGTCATGAGCGCGAGCTGCGTCGTGGGCTCGGCCCACGTGCTGCCCACGAGCTCGCGGAGCATGCTGGACCAGCGGAAGCGCTCGGGCGCGAACAGCGCGTGGCGCCGCTCGTGGGTGAGCTGCGTCTGCCAGTCGTGGTCGCGCGTCATCGTGAGCCGCACGAGCAGCTCGACCGCAGCCATGCGGCGCCGCAGCACGGCCGCGACGTCCGGGTTGCTGGCCGCGGGCGGCGTGGCCGTGAGGTGGTCAAACGCCGCGAACGCGAGCCACGCCTGCGACGGCGCCGGCAGCACCTGCGAGGCCACGCCGTCCGCGACCACGAGGTAGAGCCCGCCGATGAGCGCGCCACGGCCGTGGCCGCCAAAGTGGCCGCACGCGAACGGCCGCGCGTCCTCGCTCTCGTACGGAAGCAGCTCGGCGTGGTCCGCGTAGCGCAACAGCACGTCGCGCGTCGTGCTCCGCGCCATTCTCTCCCTCGCGCTCTCCGTGTGTCGGTGGTTCTCTCGTCGGCGGCGACGGCGGGCGGGGCTGTCCGTTCGTCGGTTGCGTTATGCTGGCGTCCAAAGTGCGGTGTGCCATTGGTCTCAATTGGCGCCACTTAGCGGAGACCTTGGGCTCGATTCCACCAATGGGAAAGGCGCCTGAACTGGATACTTTTTTTTGGCCAATGTGGATTCGTCCAGCTCCCACTGGCTCAGAAAACGTCATATTTATATTCGCGGCATAGATATATGACCAACCCAGGATACTTAGGACACTCATGTATTACCGGTCCCAGATCTCGACCGTGCGCTCGTGGCTCGTGCGCGCCAGCTCCATGATGTGTGCGAGCACGCCCGTGTCGAGTGCACTGAGCGCACTCGCCTCCATCTGGCGGTGTTTCCACACGCTGAGCATCGCCGCTTTGTTCCGCACGGGCATCGGCCGCGTGCACCGCGGGGGCCGTCCGAGCAGGTCCCGGAACAACATGTGGACCTGAGCAGACGTGAGCTGTATGTCGCCCGCGAGCCTTTCGTAGTCGTCGTGCTCGTCGAGATCGTCGCAGTGGACACGCACGTACTCGAGCCGAGACGCCTTGGAGTGGAGCAGCGCGTCCCGGAGAGCGACGACGGCCGTCGTGGCGTCCACGCGCGTCGCGCGCACGACCAGCCTCTTGAGCGGGGACGCATCGAGCGCGACGATCGTCGCGACCTGGTGGAGAATGCGTTCGTTCACTTCGCCGTATTGGCTCACGTTCAGGCTTGTAATCTTGCACCTGCCCGACGCATAGGCCGCCACGAGCGGCGCAATGTCGGTGATCTCGTTGTTCGCGACGTTCAGTTCTCGGAGGTTGGGACAGGCCTCCAGGATCCGCGTGACGTGGTGGTTGCGCAGCGCCATCCACGGCAAATGGAGCTCCTCGAGCGGCTCGCCGATGTACGCGAGCAGCTCCATGAGCGAGTCGGCGTGCGGGCCCCGCAGGTCATCGTCGGCGGGGTACGCACCACCAAGCCAAGTGAACGATTTGACTCGCCCATTGCCTCGGAGGTTAATATCATTCACGAATAGCTTGGTGGGGATTGTGTCTTCAGCCACGACGCCACTCGCACGGATCCACCCGGCACCGGCGCCGGGGATCGCGAGCGCGAGCCACGCGCGCAGCCTGCGAACGACTTGGAAACGCGTCATATCCCTTAGATCGTCCTTGGCAGTTGTGCCCAGTACAGCGAGGAGTTCGGATCGTGTGCTCGGCTGCGCAAACACTTTGGTTTTCGCTCTGACAGTGACCATCACACGTCGATCACGGGGGAGATCGAGTTCATCCAGTGGCAAGTCCGTCTCGGAGCCGTCGAAGCTTGTGCGTTTGCGCTTCCCCTTCTTCGAGATAGCTGACAACGTGATTGGAGCAAGATCTTCCGGTGATATGACGTTTGTGAGAACGCGTTTAAAAGTGTCGATCCACTCTGGGCAGCAGAGAGCATACGGTGGGCGATGCTCCACAGTGGCCGGCGTACCAGGCATCCGCAAGCGGATGGTCGAGACCTGCGACTCGGAGTCGGCGTGGAACAGACCAAAGGCGAGCCAGGCCGCAAACGTCGCCATGTCTTGCGCGACGTACTTGGTGTCAAGCTCGCGAAGAGCGCCAGGGTACCGCACCGTCGCACCAAGACAAGCAAACGACGACACTTCACTCTCCACCGAGAGCGAGAAGGGCCTCGTGGCACCACCGTGTTCCTCCGACCCCGCGTCTCGAGAGCCTGTGAGCTCCGTCAGACACTGTTGGAAACTGCGCGCCTCGACTCGCCACCGAACGTTGAGGCGAACGTGTGTCAAGAACCGGAGCCCACGCACTCTTTCGCCGAGTCGCGCGAGCGCGTTGCTCGCCAACTCACATACGACAGAGAATCGGATCGATGTGACGCGGAATTCGATACTCACGGCGGCGCCCGTGGCAACCGACTCATCATGGCGCCGCTGTTGCGCGGCCTCAAACTGTTCCAGCACGTCGAAAATGCGATGCAATATCAGCGTTGTGACTTGACCACCGTAGATCGCGATGCCGAGTTCCACGACGCGATGACGCGTCGCGGCCGTGGCCGAGAGCTGCTGGTCGTCGTTGAGTAGGTCACGGAACGCCCGGTGCTCCTTCCACTCGTGGGAATTGTCGGTTGCTACCGCCGACAAAAAAGTCTCAAGCATGCCCGGATACGTGTCGCTCACGGGCTCGTCGACCAGCGCGAGAAGCCACTTGGGGTGGCCCCACCGCAGCGTGTGCGTGGTCTGCGGGAACACGAGCCGGGTCATGTTCTGGGTTATGCCCGGATCCTCTAGGCGTTCCAGCGCGTCGACCCAGTGGAACCCGCCGCTCGTGGCGTTTGTGAACCTTGTCTGCCAGTCGTACCGGCGCGTCATCGACAGCCGCACGATCACTTCGAGCAGCTTCATGCGCCGCCGCAGCGCCTCGTCGCGCGCTGCGCGGTCCGTTGGCAGCGACTTTGTCTCAAACGGCGCGAGCGCGAGCCACGAGTGGTCCAATGAGGGCAGCGGGGCGCCCTGGACGGCGTCCGTGGACGTGGGGAAGATCCCGCCACGACCGTCGCTTGTCAGCGCCGCGGCGCCGGCGGCTCGCGCGAGAATCTCCATCGGCGTTCCGAGGGGGGCGGTGTGTTGGATATGTGAGACCATCACCTCCCTGGAGATTGCTCAGAATATGACTGCTGCTCACTGATTGGCTGCGAAGATGCTCGAGTCTATGACATGCCACGGAGTGACATGGGTACACATTCCAATTCCCGTCGCTGACAGAGAAGCTCGAGTGTATCCAGGTCAGCGTGTGGTCGTTGCGTTTGCACATGGCTTGGTGAATACATAGGGCGCGGCGCCCGGGTCTTGGTTCAACCACTTGAATTGGAACGAGTAGTCGCAGCCTGTATGTAAGAACCAACCGCGTTACTGACGATGTTCGTTTTGCGGCCATCTCATCATGCCAGGGACGCACCGAGCTGGACGATCGCGTTCTGCATGATGTAGACCACCCACAGAAGCAGTTTGGACTGGATGTTCGCGGCCCGGTCTTCGAGCACAAAAGCCAACTGGTGGACCACCGAGAGACCGATACGTCGCCACATGACGACCGCCATGACCAACAGCGACAGCATTTCCAGGGTCGCGTACAGCTGTACGTTTGAAAGGATACTGAGCAGTGCCGCGCGCGTGCAGATTCCCTCGAGGAACGTGTAGAAATCGCGATTCGGCAGGGTGTAGAAGGCCCACACGAGGATATCTACGTGATACAGCACAAAAACGTCAAACAGATCGGTGATGCGGACGAAAAAAGCAGCTCGCGTGGGGGCACTCACTGTACACGACCGGCATCATCACTTCGGTGTACTCGATGAGCACGATAAACTCGGTTACGAACAACAGTTTCTCGGTCTGGTTCACGAGGAAGTTGCACTCGATCGGTGCCAAGGACGCCCGAGCGCTCGAAAGCAATGCCTGCCGTGGTCCCATCGCTGGGTCCACATCCGTGGGCATCATAACATGCTCAACTGGTCTGGCTTCGGATGCCGTCATCGTCGTTGTTGTCCCCATTTGGTTCGCGATCACGGGCACAATCCGAGTCTTGTGGAGGACTTTGGCCGACAAGTGCACATACCGAACATCCAAAACCGAGAGTTTTTTGCTCGTCAGTCGCATCCACCATGGAGAGATGAGTTTCGCTCGGCTTGCCTTGATCGGCTGCCTTGCGCCATCTCCGATAAAGCCGTTCGCCAATATCGCGATCGATGGATACCTATTTACTTGAACGTCTTTCGGGGCCGAGAGCTTGCTTACAACCGGTTTGAGCTTGTTGAGGATGTGAAGAACGTCGTGAAAAGATACGAATGCTTCAACGACATCCATGACCATCAATACAGCCACTGTGCGTGTGGACGTTGTCGTGCCCATGCAGAGTGACACGAACAGCGAGTGGAAGACCTCAACATTGAAAACCACGGCCTCAGGTTTGGCATCGTCGCTGTCGGGCAATGAGTGGCAGATCCAGTTTTTCGTGAGCAGCTTGATGAAGGGGAGAAGCATCACAAACGCTGTCTGCTCGACCGACGAGAGGTGGTCGTACACGTGACTGTACACGGGGTAGATCATTGTCATCGCGAGCTGGCACAGCGACATCACTATGTACCTCCCCATCTTGGGCAGTGAGCCGGGCGTAGTGCGAATGATCTGGCGCTTCCGGATGACGAAGATCACAATGAAGACAGTGTACCATGGTAAACTTCCAACGATGACAGTGAACGGGAGTGGGTACCCAATCACGGCTGCCAACGCGATGGCCGAGCCGACATCACACGTTGATGATAACAGTGAGATCAGAACGCAGTCGAGTACATTGATCTTGAACTCGGGGAGATGTTGGCGAAGCTGCTGCAGTACGCAGAGCGACATCAAAATCATCGTTAGCCATTGGCGCATCCACACGTGTGGACTATCGAATGCGCCTCGCTCAGCATGTTCAAGCGGCAAAAGGCCCATGGCGATAATGACTGCGAGCATTGGCAACGGCGTGCACACGCAGACGAGCGCAACGCGCCAGAGACTCGTGGTGGCCTGATACTGCTCAAATCGCTGGAGCTGGGTGCTGCTATACTGGCCGTAGAGCTCTACTTGCAGCGCGTGCCAGGTCTGCATTAGCCATCTTCCCCAGCGCACGGATCGGTTGTCGACCATGGAGCAGCCGGAGCTTGATTCCTTCCTCGCTGATGGCGACAAAACTTGACATGTAGCCTGATTCGACGGCATATTACATCACTCCGCTGGTTCACGGTATTCTCCACGAGCTACATTTGGACGCTGCAATTTTTAGACGCGACTGTCGTCGTTTCCTCTCATTTACTGAACTCGAGAGTTTTCAAGTTCTCGGAACGTAAAACCAAGTCACTACGGCACTCATCGGGAGCGGACACTCTGTCCTCTCGGTGGAATGCCATAGTTGAAGAGACCACACTGTTTTGAGCGGAAATGGCACCACGGGCTCCTGAAGGATGATCGCTACAGACAGCAGTTGCAACGAAGAGCGTATATCCGGAATCGTTGTCGCAGAACAATACATTTTTCTGTAAAGCATGATGTGGATCATACGCAGCTACTGCGTCTATGCCATGCCGAAGATTAGTGTCACGACTTGGTCAGCGCCATCGATACGATGTGCATGTCACCGAGAAACACCAGTATCAACAGAAGCAGCAGCGTTCGAGAAGTGCTTCCTCTACCTGTCACGTTCGATCACACTGGGCACGTGATCTTCGATCTTCTGTGGCATGTAACAGATTCCACGGTTTCAGGGCAACGCATGGGCAAATGCATCCGTCGTGTGACTTTTCGCTCGCTCTCCTGGCGCGTTTGAAGATGGATGTACTGAATGCAGTGAACAAGGGGCGATTCGCAATCTCAGATCATCACTCTCCACTGAACATGGCTACACATGGATGTTTTCGCGCCACTTCCGAGACGAAACACGGCAACTGGTTACGAATCAGACGAACAAATGCCATTTATGAACCCCACGACTCCCTCTGTAGCGCTTTTTGCTTAACGAGGGTGCACGAGGAATATCTTCTCCCTCGACCTTGCGCGGACCAGTCCGCTCGAGGTGACCGTCGTATTCCACGGTCCAACTCCGTCGGTCTCTCTCATTCGGCAATTCGCCTTCTCCAACTCGAGTACCACCACCACCACCACCACCACCACCACCA